>CAIGRS010283118.1:0-14856 GCA_903798395.1 Fraxinus floribunda
TTAATAATTTCATTCTCATTCTTCTACTCATTTTCAACCACACATTCTTCAATAAAATAATATTTTCCATCACATCAATAACTTTTCCTTCTTTTTCAACCACACATTCTCCATCAATCTACTATTTCAAAATTCATTCTTCCAAAATAATATCTATCAAACACACTCTTAGTTACTTAAAATAAGAGCTCTTTAGGTGACTAAACACGTCACAAATATAATAAATTATCTTGTGCCAAATATTTATAGAAGCCAAACATTCCCATTGGTTTCAATTGTTAGTAAATGATGCACGTGAATGGTGAGTTGAATAAATAAAATTATGTGAAAAAGTAACAAAATAAGCTAAATTTTGAGGCTATTTTCCGTTTTCGATTTTCCAAAGCAGTGAAAACGCGTTCTCTTTCTTATTTTCGAAAATACGTTTTTGAAAATAAGTTTACAAAGTATAATAAAGCCAAAAAATTTAAAATGCGTTTTGGGTGTTTTTAAAACATTTTTCAAAATGTCAAAAAGAATACATTTTTAACAATCTCAAAAGGGACACTCAAAATATAAAATGAATTCAAAATACAAAATACAAAATACAAAACTGAAACACAAAGAGAACAACCCTTAAATGTTTCCATTGAATCATAAATCATTTTCAAAATGAGAATATAAAAATATACGTACATATTATTGCATCACATTATATACATCATTCTTTACACTTTATCACGTGACAATATATCATTGAATAGTGTAATAAATAAATAGTTTTTTAACAACACATCAAATGTCAAGTTGGAGTGTGCATTTTTGTTGGAACAATCTGCAAATTTGCAGTCATATATCACCATGTCACACTCACATCCATGTCACAAATCCAATTCCCCAATCCCAATAAAACAGGTCAGCTTTGCATTTTCAATCAACCCTACAAATGATTTCTTTAGGAATTCCTCTAATTATTTAACCATTATCTAATACAAATACCAAAGGTTAAAAATTATACATATATCTTTTTATATTTTTATAAAAGTTAATGAATTATGAAATAAAAATAATAATAAAAAACATGAATTTAATAAAACGTGTGCGTAAAATGAGTTTGAAAAACAATGAATTTTAAAAAAATTGAGACCAAATAGAGACGTATTAATGACTTCTTCTTTTTGTCATATCAATTAGTTGTTAGCAAATTGTAAGATTGGAGTATAGGCCTTGTTAAGGTTTTCTAAATGGGTTCAAATCGATCAATTCAATTCAAATTTGTTCCAACTCTTTACTATTTCAATACATACATAAAGTAATTTCTACGTTCATATGCTAGAATATTGACTATAAAATATGTTGACTCTTTACCACTATCTTTATCAACGTTAAAGAAACCACGGTCTCTGTAATATATAGAGGTAATAAAAAGTTATCAATGCGATAAGAATCTTGAGTAGACCACCACGCTCATGCTCTTGCACGACATGAGATCAACCTCTACGTCATCATAATAGCACCGATATATTTGTCATTGCTATCTTTAATCTAATAGATATAAAAAGTAAATTGGTTTTCTCCATAACCTTTAAATTTCATTTAGCCTCTGTTTGATACATATTAAAATTTTCATTATTATTATTCTATTCATTTTTAACTACATAATTTTCAATAAAATAATATTTTTCATCACATCAATAACTTTTTATTCTTTTCAACCACACATTCTCTATCAATCTAGTATTTCAGAATACATTTTTTCCAAAATAATGTGGCTCAAACACACCATTATTTTATAAATTGAATCTATGAGTCCAATTCAAATTACACCTACACTAACTTATAAATTCACCAGTTGTAATATTGATTGTTCCTTTTGAGCTTCTTTTTCATATTACATATTAGATTTTGTTAAAAAAAAAAAAAAAACTTTTTTGAAGAACGTGTAATTAAAATAGTTTTTTTTTTAAAAAAAATTACATATAAAATTATTTTATTGAGAGATGTGTATTTAAAAATAAAGGGGAAAAAAGAGTTTTAAATAATATAATTACTTCTAAAGTTGTGATTTAGCATGGCAGGCAGCACATCATTAAATAAGCTGATCACAAACAGAATTAATGTTGTTAATATCAATGATCTTAGTTAATGATAATTTTATTAAATTATTTTATAAATACATTTGTAGAAAAGGATGATTAATTTGAGGCGTGTGCGATAGAGATTAAAATGGAAAAATTATTCGTTATTGTTGACTTTTATTAGACGAGCGAAACCGAATAACGACTATATTTTCAATTTTAATTTCAACCGAATATGTCATTGATCTATATATACCTAATATATATAAGGTTAGCTGGTTAGGCTGGATTCCTCTCTCTCTCTCTCTCTCTCTCATCACACCACCTCCAAATGTTACTACTACTGTAGTCTATCTGTGAGAGGTTGTTTCTCTCTCTCTCTCTCTATATGCAACTATCTCTCTGCTAAGATTATTCTCTCTCGAGATTTTTATCTGTATCGGTGAATGTATTGCTGAATTTGCCTTGGGAATCATCAGCTGCTCGGTAGACGATTTTTCCAGGAAAGATTCAGAGGCCCAAGTCATGTTTTTTTATTCTCTATAATGGGTTCGTTTCAGATTTCAATTTTTGCCCACTCTTTTTGTCCCCTTCTCGGCATAATGTTGAGAAAGTACAAACAAAGCCCATAGAGATAAACACAGAGGGGGAGGGAGAGAGAGAGAGTGAGAGAGATAGAGATTGAGAGTTTGTGTATATTTTTGTCTTTAATTTCTTCTTGTATCTTTCTACCTATTATATATATGACTTTGTTTGCATGTGCAATGTGTTTTGCAGATTCTCCTTCTCTCTCTGTGACTTGTCATCATTTTTACGCATCCATTGCCAGATGGTGAAACGCCCTCATCACGATTCGATCTATGCCCCCTGATCATATCGTTATTGGACTCCTTTAACACCATAGTTATTGTTATTCAGACTCTATCCACTGATTTCCATCCTTCTATTTGTTCAAGGATTGGTATCTGTAACAATCATTATGGATATCAATCTTTTCTGGGCTGCTGAAACGACAACGTCTGAAGTCTTAAACAGTCTACCGGAGGCCTTCCGAGGAGTGCCCATATTAGAATTAGCCACAGTTTGCATAAACTTGACACTTTTTCTTGGGTTCTTGTTGCTTGTCTCTGCAAGGCATGTTTTGGCGTGTTTCGACCGGGTTGAAGTTCGAAAAGAGGACTCAAATGAGAATACAGTGGCCTTAAGGCACAGAGGAGCTGTTGAAGGTGAAGAAATTCAAAGTGTTGTGATTGGTAAAGACTATAAAGCTTCAATATTTTGTTGCGCTTATGTTTTGTTTGTGCAAGTTTTGGTATTGGGGTTTGATGGTGTTGGTTTAGTGAGGGAGGCTGCAAAGGGAAACGGTAATACTTCAGATTGGACAATTATATTACTTCCTGCATCTCAGGGTTTAACTTGGTTTGCGCTCAGCTTTTCAGCTCTGTATTGCAAATACAAGGCAGCTGAGACATTCCCATTATTGTTGAGAATTTGGTGGATTGTTTCCTTTATAATCTGTCTGTGTACTTTGTATGCTGATGGTAAAGGATTTCTGATAGAAGGGTCAAGCCATTTCAGTTCTCACGTTTTGGAAAATTTTGCTGTTACTCCTGCTCTTGCTTTTCTATGTTTTGTTGCAATTAGGGGTGTTACTGGAATTCAAGTGTGTAGAAACTCTAACCTTCAAGAGCCACTGCTTCACGAAGAAGCAGGGTGTCTTAATGTTACCCCTTATAGTGAAGCTGGCCTTTTTAGTTTGGCCACTCTTTCCTGGTTGAATTCACTTCTTTCCATAGGGGCAAAGAGACCGCTTGAGCTTAAGGATATTCCATTACTTGCACCGAAAGATCGTTGCAAGACGAATTATAAGATATTAAACTTGAATTGGGAGAAGTTGAAGTTGGAGAATCCATGTAAGCAGCCTTCTTTAGCTTGGGCAATTCTCAAATCTTTCTGGAAGGAGGCTGCTTGTAATGCAGTATTTGCAGGGGTGACCACTTTAGTTTCGTATGTGGGTCCTTATATGATTAGCTACTTTGTGGATTACTTGGGAGGGAAGGAGACTTTCCCGCATGAGGGCTACATTCTTGCAGGAATTTTCTTCTCTGCAAAATTAATAGAGACCTTAACAACCCGGCAATGGTATCTTGGAGTCGACATTTTGGGAATGCATGTTAGATCAGCTCTCACGGCAATGGTATATCAGAAAGGACTCAGGCTTTCGAGTTTAGCCAGGCAAAGTCACTCGAGTGGGGAGATCGTTAACTACATGGCAGTTGATGTGCAAAGAGTCGGGGACTATTCTTGGTATCTACATGACATATGGATGCTTCCTCTTCAAATTGTCCTTGCCCTTGCAATTCTATATAAGAATGTCGGGATTGCATCCGCTGCCACATTGGTTGCCACTATTATATCCATTGTTGCAACTGTTCCATTGGCAAGGGTTCAAGAAGATTACCAAGACAAGTTGATGTCCGCCAAGGATGAAAGGATGAGGAAGACTTCTGAATGCCTTAGGAATATGAGGATTCTCAAGTTGCAAGCATGGGAGGAAAGATACAGAGTTTTGCTTGAAGATATGCGAAGTGTGGAATTCAAGTATCTCCGAAAAGCTCTTTACTCACAGGCTTTCATCACGTTTATTTTCTGGAGCTCCCCTATATTTGTTTCAGCTATCACTTTTGGCACTTGCATTTTGTTAGGTGGTCAGCTTACTGCAGGAAGCGTTCTTTCTGCTCTGGCTACTTTTCGGATCCTGCAAGAACCACTTAGGAATTTCCCTGACTTGGTTTCAATGATGGCTCAGACCAAAGTCTCCCTTGATCGAATTTCTGGATTCCTGCAGGAGGAAGAGCTGCCAGAAGATGCAACCATCATTTTGCCACGAGGCGTTACAAATGTGGCCATAGAAATCAAAGATGGTGAGTTCTCTTGGGATCCATCTTATCCAACCCCAACCCTGTCAGGAATTCAAATGAGGTTGGAGAAGGGTATGCGTGTGGCTGTCTGCGGTGTGGTGGGTTCTGGAAAATCCAGTTTCCTTTCCTGCATCCTCGGTGAGATACCGAAAGTTTCCGGCGAGGTAAGTCTGAGTTTATAACTCTAAAATTCTTTCTTGTCAACATTTTTATTTATTTTTTATCATTTACTATGAAACATACCTGCTCTTGGAATTTGGTTGGTTAAGTCTTATGCTTGATCCATGGATGTTCTCTTTAGGTTAAAATTTGCGGTTCTGCAGCTTATGTCTCTCAGTCAGCTTGGATACAATCAGGAAATATAGAGGAAAATATTCTCTTTGGGCATCCTATGGACAAGGCAAAATACAAGAGTGTTCTTCATGCCTGTTCACTGAAGAAAGATTTGGAGCTTTTCTCACATGGTGATCAGACCATTATTGGTGATAGAGGCATAAACCTTAGCGGTGGTCAGAAGCAACGAGTGCAACTTGCTAGAGCACTATATCAAGATGCAGACGTCTATTTACTTGATGATCCGTTCAGTGCTGTTGATGCTCACACTGGTTCAGAATTATTTAAGGTTTGGACATTGGTTTGAATAATTTCTTTTTGCTGCTCAAACAAAAATTATCGGGCTGAAAATATCATTGTGCAACTGCAGGAATACATATTGACAGCGCTAGCGACAAAGACTGTGGTATTTGTAACACATCAAGTTGAATTTTTGCCTGCTGCTGATTTGATTTTGGTATTTATTTCACACCAAACTTCCTTCTGTTTCTTATGTTATGTCTAAATTTCCCACCAGAATTCTAGTTTTCTACCGTTAGTTTTGGACCTTCTGGTAAGCATTAAGCAATTCTCACTTAGAACAGCACTCGAGTTGTTTTGCTTCCTTCCTCGAAAATAGAATGCAGTTATTTAGGTACTGAGTGTATGATCCCCCATTTTTATTTTTGTGAAGTTTTTGGATAAATACTTCACAGAAGGGAAAGATTGAAATCCTTGACTAAAAAGATTTTTTTCTACTTTGAAGAATATATATTAATGTCATGTCAAATTGATACTTCTTTAGTTGTAACAAAACTCCTAATATTCAATCTGATTTGCTAATATCTGATTAGTGATCTGAGCAGTTAAATCCTTGCCCCAACCCCCTAGGCATCCAGGCCTCAGAGCATGGCCCACCATCTCATCTACCCTCCTGTGAGCTTTGCACTGTTCTTTTCCCTCTACCTTCTTTCACGCTCGTCTGGTTGAGTTTTTTACTTCACAGGTGGCATTCTCATCTACATATTTAATCTCTCTCTCAGATTACAAACACTTTTTTCAGAACCTAATCCATATGCTACAATCTGAACGCCCATTAAAACCCCCAAAGAGGATTTAGGAGCACAGGTACAAAGTGTAGTTTAATTATGATTTCTGTCTAATTTTCAGCATCCTTGTAGGTTTTGAAGGAAGGCCGTGTTATTCAGGCTGGGAAATATGATGAGCTTTTGCAAGCAGGAACAGATTTTAACACATTGGTCTGTGCTCATCATGAAGCCATTGAAGCTATTGATATTTCCAACCAAGCTTCTGAAGAATCAGATGAAAATAATCCTCTTGATAGGTCTAGTCTCATGAGAAAAAAGTGCGATCCAGTTGCTACTAATACGGATGGCATGTCAAAGGAAGTTGAAGAAGGTGCATCGGCATCAGACAAGAAAGCAATTAAGGAGAAAAAGAAAGCCAAACGTTCTAGGAGAAAACAACTTGTGCAGGAAGAGGAACGGGAACGAGGAAGAGTCAGCATGAAAGTGTATTTATCATACATGGCAGCTGCATACAAAGGGATGTTGATTCCACTTATTATTATTGCACAAACACTATTTCAGGTCCTTCAAATAGCTAGTAATTGGTGGATGGCTTGGGCAAATCCGCAAACTACGGGGGACAAACCAAAAACCAGTAGTGTGGTGCTTATTGGTGTGTATATGGCACTTGCTTTTGGGAGCTCCTGGTTCATATTTGTTAGGGCTGTTCTAGTTGCTACATTTGGTCTTGCAGCAGCACAGAAGTTGTTCTTGAAAATGCTCAGAACAGTCTTTCGGGCACCAATGTCTTTCTTTGACTCTACCCCAGCTGGACGAATATTAAATCGTGTATGCTCATGCTTTCCCTTTGATAATTGCCCTTGATACTTTTGGCACTTACAGTTGATAATTTCATAATTTTTTTTCTTCTCTTCCATTTTCATACTCTCCAGTTCTACTTCACCATTATGAAGATTTCTTACTATCTACAGGTGTCGATTGATCAAAGTGTTGTTGATCTTGATATTCCATTCAGACTTGGTGGCTTTGCTTCAACAACAATCCAGCTTCTTGGTATTGTTGGTGTAATGACAAAAGTTACCTGGCAAATTTTGCTACTCGTTGTTCCAATGGCAATTGCCTGCCTATGGATGCAGGTAGCAATAGTACAATGTTATAGTTTCAATTCTGTACCTCTGTCAATTTTTATTGATGATCTGAAGTTGTGTGCGAGAATACACGTGCTTGCTTGCAAGCTGTTAGCTATGATGTGTGCATAGTTAACCTTTTGTTTATTGGTAAATATCATCTTCTAACCTGAACTTGAGTATCAAAAGAGATCTGGATGAGCAAGTTATCACCTCGTCATTTGCATCTCTTTACCTAGATTTATGGTGATCAAGTATCTTTACAAAATGTTTAATTTTGATCAAGAGCAAATGTTAAATTTTGATCAAATGAATATCATTTTGATCCATACAAATGCAGAAATACTATATGGCTTCGTCAAGGGAACTGGTTCGCATTGTTAGCATCCAAAAATCTCCAATAATTCATCTTTTTGCTGAGTCAATTGCTGGAGCAGCTACAATAAGAGGGTTTGGACAAGAAAAGAGGTTCATGAAGAGGAATATCTATCTTCTCGATTGCTTTGCTCGGCCTTTCTTCTGCAGTCTTGCAGCTATTGAATGGCTCTGCCTGCGTATGGAACTGATCTCAACATTTGTATTTGCTTTCTGCATGGTTTTACTTGTGAGCTTCCCACATGGAAGCATAGATCCAAGTAAGTACGTTGCTGTTCGCCTTTATTTTCAAATGCACATTCGTTAAAGATTCTTGCCAAGACCAAGTCAATATTTTTATTGATGCGTTTGCAATTCTGAGATAAAAAAATTTCTGGTATTCCAATTTCCAGCTGTGATTTTAATACCGTTATGGAAATATTTCTTCAATATAATGATGGAAACAATAATTTTGTGAAGATATAGAGCAAAAGGTCAACCATTTGCAATTATTAACAAGTCTTTATTATCTATAGGTATGGCAGGACTTGCTGTGACATATGGTCTTAATATGAATGCACGTCTATCACGATGGATACTTAGCTTTTGCAAGCTTGAGAACAAAATTATCTCCGTGGAAAGGATTCATCAATACTGCCATATACCTAGTGAAGCTCCAGCAGTTATTGATGATTTTCATCCCCCATCCTCTTGGCCAGAAAATGGAACAATTGAAATAATTGATTTAAAGGTATGAAATTATCTTTCTTATGTTCTTTTCACTAGCCAGAAAAACTTTCCATATATTCCATCCATTTATAAGAAGCGAAATTCCGATCTAGATATATATGTTGACATATGAAGCGGCATGTATTTACATTAAGCAGGTCCATTGGCAAAATGTCCTCGTAGTTTTCATTGAATGCCTTAATTTATCTAATGGTCAGAAATTGAAGTTACCATTTTCCCAAAAGAAGGAAATAGTTAAAGTTATAGGACAAAGGAGAAAGAAAGAAAAAAATAAACTGAACTTCGGGGACATCATATCACATAACAAGGAACTACATATGACCTAAAGCTATATTCAGGAGACGGGACTTAAGAAACAATGTCATAAGCCCGGTGTTTTGAAAGACGTAAAGCGTGACAAGGCGTGAGGTCAAGCCTCAAGCATTAAGAGCCTAGGAGTAAAAGAGTGTTTCTTATTTTTAATATCATTTTAATTATTCTATGGCTATTATGTAAATAAATTAATGAATAGCAAACAACTAAAATCATAAATACTATAATTACTTAACAATACCTACAATTATACAATTTCCAAATTTTTAAAAACTAGACAATTGAAAATTGAAAGCACAAGACCCTTTTTGAAGTAAATGGGTCCAAGAAATCGTTCGTGCTAATTTAGTGCCTAGGCCTACATTAGCCATTAGGTCCAAGAAATGGCTTTGAAAAAGGTAAGGAAAAAAAAAACTAAAAAAAAATTAAAAGAAAAAGTGCACACCTTTTGGCGCCTAGGCTCGCCTAGTCCCACATTAGGTAGTCAAAGAGGAGTTGCCAGCCTTTTTCCACGCCTTGCCCTTATGTGGGGCATTTTGAAAATGCCTCATGCCTAGGCGGCGCCTTTTCACACCTTTTAGAACATTGCATAAACCTATGCTGACAAGTTACGGCTTAAAAGATGTCATAGAGCTCCATTTAGCTATAAGTTCTTGCGTGCCTAGTGGTGATTTTTATCGCATCCTAAATTTGATGGTCTGATTTTTTATTCAGATTGAATATCCCACTGCGTTTTTTATTATAAAATAAAAAAAGAATTGCATTAATTTAAAAACTGAAACACACCTGAGTAAGCCAGCCAATTGCTCTAACTTCAGTATCATTTCAGATCTAAATCTCTAATTCCATTTATATGTTTCTAATCTCTCTCTCACCTGTCACCACTAAGGCATGCCAACACCATCTGATGAAGAGAATGTGATCCTCTTTTGACTTCCTTTCCTCCTCTTTTCACTCACCTCTGGCCACCTCTCTTCCTAGCCCTCAGCCTCTCCTCTTGAGGACAAAATTATTGGACCTTGAATCTTCACTCCACCTCTTCCCACTGGCTTCTTTGGTTTCCTCCTCCAATTTACAGTTGCCTTCCTCCAAGTTCAATTACGTTGGTGGCTATGTTTGGTTTTTAATAAAATTAGCTTTTGGATGAGATGATTTGAACCCAGTGTAGTCATGGTGCACTAACAAGTAATTTAGAAATAAGTAAATGTATCTCATATTGTTTTTGTGTTATCTAGTCTAGTTAGGTTCCCATGATCTGTGTCTTTTGTGAGTTTTCCAATTTAGATGGGAATCACAGTTTTATTAAAATAATAAACGGGGAATGGAAATTCCCGGCCCCACCTTAAGCAGGGACTGGGACGGAGTCACGGAGAGTGCTGCCCCTGCCCGTTACCATCCCTACTCACCACCCACAGACACAAAAGGGAAAAATGATGAAGGGAAACGATGAATAAAAAGACGGTGATAAAGACGAATTAAAGGACAGTGATGCCTACTGCCACTCTAACATGTCAACTGGTGTGGGAGGGGGCACAAACAAAGGCATAAATAAATAAAGAAATCTTATCACGGTTTTTCCAATTGTTGCTTCATTACAAGGAAAGCCTTCCTGTTGTGCTCCATAGTGTATCCGCCTCTTTCCCTGGGGATCAAAGGAAGGCATTAAGAAATAAGGAAATCTTATCAATATTTTTCCCTTTGTAGGTTCGTTACAAGGAAAGCCTTCCTGTTGTGCTCCACGGCGTATCCTGCACTTTCCCTGGTGGGAAGAAAATTGGAATTGTTGGGCGTACTGGTAGTGGTAAATCCACTTTGATTCAGGCACTGTTTCGATTGATTGAACCAGCAGGTGGCAGAATAATAATAGACAACATTGATATCTCAATGGTGGGCCTTCATGACCTTCGCAGCCGGTTGAGTATCATACCCCAAGATCCAACATTGTTTGAAGGAACGATTAGAGGAAACTTAGACCCACTCGAAGAGCATTCAGATCAAGAAATTTGGCAGGTTCAGCTGTTTTGCCTCTTTCTTTTCATATCGATTTGGATTACCACAGATTTCAATGAAGTTCCATTCTTAATTGGTAGCCAGTGCCCATGCTTTTCTTTGTTGTCCATTTATAGTTGGTGTATTTGGATGACAAGTGATCACTTGAGTGCTTCTGTTTGTCACTCTTTTCATATCTGTTTCTAATATTACTTGCTATTAATGAATTGGCCCAGGCACTTGATAAGTCTCAGCTGGGTGAGATAGTTCGCCAAAAAGAGCAAAAACTTGATACACCTGGTAAGTATGTTACACCAGTGGACTAAAATCTTGCCCTTCCGTGGCAAGGAAGCCACCCTTACTGAGGACTAATAGGGATTTCCACAATTGTATGTGATGTTGGCAGTACTTGAAAATGGAGATAATTGGAGTGTGGGCCAGCGACAGCTAGTATCTCTTGGTCGGGCTTTACTTAAGCAGGCAAGAATTTTGGTGCTTGATGAAGCTACAGCCTCAGTTGATTCAGCCACGGATAACCTTATCCAAAAGATTATTAGGACAGAATTTAAGGATTGCACTGTTTGTACGATTGCTCATCGAATTCCTACTGTTATTGATAGCGATCTGGTTCTGGTCCTTAGTGACGGTGAGTTCTGTACCTTTCTGAATTCTCCTCTATATTTAGCCCCTCCTTGACAGCTTTTTTGAGATTTTAAGTTGGACAAACTTCATTTTTAATCACATTTCATTACACCCACAACTTTTATCCACTTCGAACCATACATTTTATAGGACCACCAACTTATAATATCAAAAAGCTTTGTCGAACAGGAGTATATTTGGATGGAATAGACCGTATTATGGTTTTTATTGTGCTGTTATTTGCTTGGTTATGCTCTTCACTGCTTTTCTTTAGGATTATATTTCTCCTATCTTCCGTACTTTTCAGGGTTGTTCAAACTTGATATGGAGTTGTTCTAAAGTGCACGAAAAGAATGTTAACTTGCCTACATATGTTTTGCAGGTCGAGTTGCGGAGTTTGACACTCCAGCAAGATTATTAGATGACAAATTTTCCATGTTTCTTAAGCTAGTAACTGAATACTCCTCGAGATCAAGTGGAGTACCGGATTTTTGATTTAATGTCGTGCATGGAATCTGGTCGAGAAGGCAAAAAAAAGAGCCAACAGCATCATGGAAGATTAACTGGCTGCATCCCGCAAATTGAAGAAATATTTATGGTAGACAACATGTTAACTGGAATGTTTCAAACTGAAAGTCGCGGGTGGGAAATAGTTTGAGCTCGGGTCGATATAAGAAAATTCTTCCCCTTTTGAAGCACAATGGGGAATTCACTCACTGCAAAATCTGTACCATAGAATAAATTTTGGTAAGAAGAGGTGTCTGAACAAATGGGGAGGCAACTGTATTTACACGTGTAATAAAATAGAATTTTTTTTGCAGTGCAGAAGATATTGTGTTTTATGTTTTTTAGAACATGAGGGAGTAAATTGTAGGGTTTGTTCCCATATACTAGTTTTTGAATTTTGTTTTATACTTTAGTTGTCTTTCCAAAATGTTGCTGATCTCGGTATGGATTTATCTTGAAAAGAAAATAAGACCACCCCTCAGTTTTATTACATATATATGATGATTCTGCACGAAATTAAGTCCATGTTTGCTTCAATTGAAAACAAGATATTTAGTAGATTTTGATAAAAGTCGGTAAAATGTGGTTAAAAATGAATTTGAGAAAAGAAAAAAAAAGAGTTGAAAATTTGGGACCAAAAATGGACCAAGTTGTGAGAGAAATGATCTATGCACAATTGCTTAGTTTTAAGTAACGATGATAATTGTGTATTAATATAGGGTAATTAGCACATAACGTTATTACTTTTCATTGTTATTGTGAAAAATGTTCTCACTTTTTATTTTTGGCATTTTCATCCTTATTTTCACGTTTCATTGCGCAAAATGTCATTTTCATCAATTTTCTCAATTAAAATATGTGACATGACAAATGTACCATTCTATTTAAACTAGTTTGTGCCCGTGCTATGCACGGGTTGTGTTTTTTTTGAGGATATGTTAGTGTAGAATAAATTTTGGTAAGAAGAGGTGGCTGAACAAATGGGGAGGCAACTGTATTTACACGTGTAATAAAATAGAATTTTTTTTGCAGTGCAGAAGATATTGTGTTTTATGTTTTTTAGAACATGAGGGAGTAAATTGTAGGGTTTGTTCCCATCTACTAGTTTTTGAATTTTGTTTTATACTTTAGTTGTCTTTCCAAAATGTTGCTGATCTCGGTATGGATTTATCTTGAAAAGAAAATAAGACCACCCCTCAGTTTTATTACATATATGAAGATTCTGCACGAAATTAAGTCCATGTTTGGTTCAATTGAAAACAAGATATTTAGTAGATTTTGATAAAAGTCGGTAAAATGCGGTTTAAAAATGAATTTGAGAAAAAAAAGAGTTGAAAATTTGGGACCAAAAATGGACTAAGTTGTGAGAGAAATGATCTATGCACAATTGCTTAGTTTTAAATAACGATGATAATTGTGTATTGATATAAGGTAATTAGCACAAAACGTTATTACTTTTCATTGTTATTGTGAAAAATGTTCTCACTTTTCATTTTTGGCATTTTCATCCTTATTTTCACGTTTCATTGCGCAAAATGTCATTTTCATCAATTTTCTCAATTAAAAGATGTGACATGACAAATGTACCATTCTATTTAAATAAAACAAAAATAAAAATAAAGAGCTAATGGCAATCATATTCCCAATTTTTTTTAGAAAAGTGCAAATGAGTCCCAAATAATTTATTAAAATGGTAATTAATACATAATATCTCTACCTTACACTATTACTGTGAAAACATCCTTACTTTTCATTTTTTGATATTTTTACCATTAGTTACACATTTGGGACTTGTTTACACTTTTTTTATTAAAAAAAAAAATATATATGAAAAGTGAAGACGTTTTCCACAGTAATAGTAAAGGCAATGATGTTATGTACTAATTACCCTTTGAATATGTTACTATAAGTTCTCGACTTGCAGGATAAATAAATTCTTAGATATGAAAGAAAATATATCTATAATCTATAATATATTAAGAGCTTGTTTGATAACAATTAAAATCCAATTAAAATTGAAAATATGATCGTTATTGGGTCCTATCAGTCTAATAAAAATTAACAATAACAACTAGTTTTTCAATTTTAATCCGATTTTTAAAAAAAAAGGTTGAACCCCAACCTTGAGGGCCCCCACCGACCCTGTCCTGGGCCATCGTGGAGGAGGTAAATCGCAGGATGTGCCTCCCAGGAGCCAGGGTGGAGAGCTTATGGATAGGTCTGGACTATTAACTCTATGGTAACTCCCGATTGCAACAAAGTCAATTCCACCTTGCCGGGAATCGAACTCTGCACACTACCGCGCTGAGCCCTAACAGCCCCCCCTCCCTTTGCNGATAGGCCTGTGTTATTAATCCTATGGTAACTTTCGCTTGTAACAAAGCCAATTCCACCTTGTGGGGAATCGTTCTCTGCACACTACCGCGCTGAGCCCTAACAGCCCCCCCTCCCTTTGCCACTGGGAGATTTGCCCTGGGGGCTTTAATCCGATTTTAATCTCTACCAAACATGCTCTAAATATCATATCAAGTAAGAATCATTTTTTGAACGATTATAACCCCTACAACAATTCAATTACTTCAATATTGCCTTAATTCTCGTTTTTCAATATGTATTTAATTTACAAATTGTAATAATTTTTACAAAAGTCTTGTTCATGCATGTAATCCCTGTTATTAATTTTTAATTAATTAACAATCACATCCATTTAATTAATATTAATTCAAATTTTACATTCACATTCATGTCCATGTTCACATCCACATTCACATCCATGCATCTGGTATTAGTTCTCAATTAATTAACATTTAAAGTCATTTCATTAATATGAATTAGA
>CAIGRS010283145.1:0-29127 GCA_903798395.1 Fraxinus floribunda
ACAATAATCATTTTCTAACAGTTATTGCTGAACAAGAGATAGAATTGTTGGTATACGGTCAAATTCTTACCCAGCAAAAATATTATGCAGGGCAGCTTGGTTTGGTTTTATTAGGTTAACAGGCAACTAATAGTTAGGCCTGAACTGGTCACTTGTCCCCAGCAATGGACTTCAGTGACGTAGTATTCATCATTAACAACAACAATTTTTTTGCTTAAGCAACTAAGCCTACATGGTTTTAGTAGTTGGCTAAACCAAATTTGTGTTCTGCACTGCTCAATTGGAATTTGGTTGGGCTGTTTTTGGTATTGATTATGAAGGCTGGTCAGGAAATCAAGCCTAATTGAATTCTTAGCACTGATGAAATGGATTTTGGTTAGGCTGCGGGACGAGGCTGGCTAGTCATGGATATGCCGTGTTTGGTATGGATTATGAAGGCCATGGACGGTCCATGGGTGCTCGTTGTTACATCAAAAGATTTGATTACATTGTCAATGATTGCAGTGACCATTTCAAATCCATTTGTGGTAAGTTACCAAACTTTCCAACTCTAAGTTTGCGTTGATTTTTCAGTACAACCTTAAACTTTCTAGAGGAATCATTTGTTTTTAACAATAATTTACAATTTCAACAGTGTTATTAATTTATTATGCTCAAGCTACCAATGATAGTGCATAACAACTCCATTCATTTTTATTATTTTGACAAAAGAACCATTGGCCTAAAGAAATTGCTCCACACAAACTTATAAATGCATTTGGTTATAAATTTAATCCAAATGATTTACTTTCATGGATTCCAGGGCAGGAAGAATACAGGGGAAAAAGAAGATTTTTATATGGGGAGTCAATGGGAGGGGCAGTCTCTCTGTTAACACACAAAAAAGACCCTGCTTTCTGGCATGGTGCTGTTCTAGTTGCTCCGATGTGTAAGGTTGTACGAATGTTCTTTATTTGGTATAGAGTCGGGTGGACTTGAGTACGGTATTAGACCTGAAAAACATGTTTGGTATACGACACAGCGCTTATGATTTAGTTTCTTTTGCTTCTTTAGTATTATCTAATGCTACCAATCCTCCCTACCAAACATACCAAAAAAGGTATGCAATTGTCAGATTTGTAAAAGCTTATCATTATATGCTTTGGGTGCAGATTTTTGTGTCCGACACAAAGTGCTCGAGTTTAACATTGGGGAGGGAGAAAATTGTTTTGTAGACGAGTCTAATTTTTGTTTTTCCTGTCATTAGATCTCTGAGAATGTTAAGCCACACCCCCTGGTTATAAGTCTTCTAACTCGAGTGGAAGACGTAATACCGAAATGGAAGATAGTTCCTACGAAGGATGTTATAGATTCTGCCTTCAAGGATCCAATTAAACGAGAAGAGGTGAGCCTATCATTACGTTGGAGAATTCGAAGTGAATTTCGTAAAATGGCCCATTTTATGTGTGTGCGCAATTATTCTGCAGATACGTTGCAACAAGTTGATATACCAAGAGAAGCCGAGGCTGAAAACAGCTCTCGAAATGCTCAGAACTAGCATCAACCTTGAAGACAGTTTGCAAGAGGTCATCATTAAGCTTAGCCAAATACATGACCGAAAGTGATTGAAAGTATGTTCGTAGATTGAGTTCTCATATTTTTACTCATGCTTATTATATGGTTGTTGGGGGGTGACTTTTCGACAGGTGACACTACCGTTCTTCGTGTTGCATGGTGAAGCTGATACAGTGACGGACCCTGAGGTGAGCAGGGCATTGTACGAGAGGGCGAGCAGCACAGACAAGACCATAAAACTATATCCCGGGATGTGGCATGGATTGACATCCGGTGAGCCAGATAACAACATCGAGATTGTCTTCTCCGACATTGTATCATGGCTGGACAAGCGTTCTTGTGAAGACAATACTCACGACATGAAGCCAATTCACCAATCTATCCCGGTTCCTAAGAAATTAAACATCGTGGCATCGCCAGTGACATTAAACAGGCAAAAGCAGCATAAAACAAGGTCGCACATGAAGTACATCTGTGGCTGGAAGGGCCGTGGTACGTACCATCACTCTGCAATGTAGTGTACCTTTTCTTGTATAAGCGCTCGTATCCTGGAGAAATATTGAAAAATCACGTTTCTTGTTTTCCAGATGATATTTGGTAACTTATTTCAATCACTCAATGTGTATACAATCAAATTACAAAAATGGGCGTTCAAAGGACCTTTGGAAGATTCCTTCCAAATGACCATAGGTTCACCAAAAATTCATCAATTAAAACCACCACCACCACCATATCACAGCAACCGCCACCAAGGGGTCTCCCCTTGATTTCACCCTCGACACTTGTTTTTTCATCAACGATATGGATCATCAGCTAACAAAAATTTAATACAGTCCACTGTTTACCATTCATCTGTTACAAAAATTGAAAGTTGAACATTCAAATACGATGAAATATTCAAGTCGATTTCTATACGATGAATCATTCAAATTTCATTTTGGGTGCCAATACAGGTCACACCAGGTAAACAACACTGATCCAATGAAAATTTGTGAAATGTTATTCAAGACTACCAATAGGTTTTATAGGGCCAAATCCAATAGCACTTAAAATAAAAAAATAGAGAAATTCTAAAAGAACCTCGAGAAACTGAAAGAGAGAGTAAGGTGCTGCTCATATGATTCTACACAGTGCACCTGCTATCCTTGTTGGATGCTGGGATTCAACAACTTTCTTAGCTTAAGCATAGATGGAAAATCTTAATTATGCCAAGGCAGCATTTTCCTTGTGATCTCCAAAAATTCGTTGCCGAAAGTCAGAGACCATCATTGGAAGACCCTTCCGTAGAGGTACTTTCGGTTCCCAACCAAGAAACTCCTTCGCCTTTGTGATGTCGGGCTTCCTCTTGTGGGGATCATCCTCTGTGTTGGGCCGGAATTCTATCTTAGCATTTGCATCAATTGTTTCCTGAACCACCTGCGTTCCAACAGAATAACAGACGTTCAAAATGATCTTGGAGACGTGATTAAGGAAAAACTAATGTCTAGTGTCTATATATATACAGAGGGAAATGATTTGGGGGACTCCTAACGAGAAGCACCTATCTTATTGACCAGAATCAATGTATCATTTGTGACGTAAAAGATAAAACGTCAACTCATTTCATACTTGCTTCATATGTTTAAGATCTTCTAGAAAAGCAAAAACAATTTTCCAATGCCCTTACGACGGAATACTTTTTGCAAAAGAGTAGAGAGCCAAGTACTTGAAAAGCTGGCAAGAGTGGAAAATAATTCCATGCCACGTAGGGAAATGGAGGCGTGACATACCTGTGCAAGTTCAAGCATAGTGAATTCACCAGGATTTCCAAGATTGAAAGGTCCTACATGTTCACCTTCCATCAACCGCATCAGGCCCTCAACCTTCACAATCAAACACAAATTATAAGTAACTATTACAAGTCATTTTAAGCACTACAATCTATGAACACAGTCAAGTGTAAATCAGCAAAATTCTATAAAAAGTGTAAGGTTTTTAATCAGAATAAAAATTGTAGTCTTCTGCTACACCTTGTCTAGAGCTGTAAAATGCCACCGGACACCACAATTTTCTTCAATTTCTCATTTTATAGTTAATTTTCATAAAATTACCAAGAAAAAATCTGTGTGCAACGGTCTTCCTTTACATAATTACATCCCTCTACTTACACAACATTAATAGGTTCAAGAACTTGAATACAAAATTAAATCACTATCCTCTCTTAAATTTGATATAATCAAATTCGATTCAAATGCAGTTGCTACATTGTAAGAAGTAACTAAGAGGTTGATTAAGGCAAAAATACGTCCAACATAGTAAGTGGGGAGGAAAAATGTCAGTAACTGATTATCACATTTGAAACTTCTTACCAAATCAGATACGTATTGAAAACTTCTTGTCTGCTTCCCATCACCATAAACCGTCAGTGGTTCCTTTCTCAAAGCCTAGAAAAGGGCAACAAAGTTACTAACAACACGACCATCGTCAATGCACATACGAGGTCCATAGGTGTTAAAGATCCTAGCAATCCTCACCTGCAACAATATTGTTCAAAACACTGTCACCAAAAATAACGCGATTCATAGTGTGATTATAGTTAGATTACCATATATTAGAAATAGAATGGAGTTACTTTTAGCAAAAATGAATCCCATTTTTCTAACAATTTTTTGTACAAACAGAGCTAGATTTAGAGTTTGTCTCTATAAATCGTAGACTCCATGCATTTTTTTCTTTTTTCCTTTTTAAGGAGATACTGAATACAATTGAAAATGTCTAAAAATTTTATTCATCCTTAACCATAATAATGTATCGGGGCTCACATTATTTTATCAGTTAGAAAAATTTATGCTTGTGGCTTGTTGGAGTAAAATATGAAGCCCGAAAATTCATTTTTTATCAAAGTCATTTTCAACCACATATTTAGAGCTTGTTTGGTTTAGATTTTTTGGAGGAAGAATTGATTTTGAATAGTGATATGATGAGAAATGTGTGGTTGAAAAAGTAGAAAAAAGTATTGATATGATTTTGAATAGTGATATGATGGGAAATGTGTGGTTGAAAAAGAAGAAAAAAGTATTGATGTGATGTAAAATATTATTTTATTGAAGAATGTGTGGTTGAAAAATGAGAATTGATTTACTGTAAAATTGTAAAATCCAAACCAAACAGGCCCTTAATGGGATTACAACTTTTTAACAACACGTGTCATCAACTTTTATCAAAATATATTAAAAACTGATTTTTAGTCCAACCAAACATGGGCCAAGTAACTTATTTTTTATTTTTAATACTGTCAAATCCACGCTTCTACAACATACCAGTAGTGGGATATTTATGCAAAAATCATATTGTTAAACAAAATAGAAATGGTTAAGCAATAAAAAATGTCCCCTGAAAAGTTAGGAAAAGAAAAGGCATATTTAGGACTTGTTTGTCTCATTTTTTTAAAAAAAAAAAAATGCATTTTGCCATAGTATTACAAAGGAGAATGTGATTAAAAAATAAGAAAAAAAATTTGAATTTATATGTAATATTAGTTTATTAAAAAATGTGTGAATGTAATGGAATAAAATCATTGTTCATTAAATTGTGATGGAAAAAATAAGCTCAAACAGGGCTTTAAACTGACCTCAACGCCAGCACCTCTGTGATAGTCCATGGTCAACGTTTCAGCAGTACGTTTCCCCTCATCGTAGCAGCTTCGGACACCTGTTACCGACCAACAATCGTTTTCTTGTCAGTAACGTACAAAAACTCCAACTAATATTGTCAGATCTCAGTTTCATGTCTAATTTACGTTACATGGTCCCATTTTCGATAATGACGAACCCGTCCTCCAGCTAGTCTACTTTTTTTAAAACTATCTCATAGGTAATAAAAAATGATTATTCTCAACCGACAGGGCCTAAACGTGGAGCAATACTCGAGCAAAAAGTTTTCCTCGTACCATATGCCTTGACTTCTGATATCTGCCTCACCAGTTAAGAACGGCACAAGTTAGGAATTGGAGATTACTGGACCCAAAATTAGGAACCGACTTGGAAAATTATCACTAGATATTACTCAACTTACGTGTTTTGTTTTATGTTGGTCACACAATTTATATTTTCGTTTCACATTTGAGGATTTGAAATCTAACATCAATTTTGTAACCTAGAAAACAGCAAAATCACGATCCCAACTTATATTTTCGTTTCACATTTGAGGATTAGAAATCTACCATCAATTGTGTAACCTAGAAAACAGCAAAATCACGATCCCAACTTATATTTTCGTTTCACATTTGAGGATTTGAAATCTACCATCAATTTTGAACCTAGAAAACAGCAAAATCACGATCCCAACTTATATTTTCGGCAACACACATTTTTTATCCTAACAAACATAAATCCCACGCTTCTTCTTTTTTGTCTAATGTGAGCTTTCCGTTGTGGCAAATGGTATTTATATAAATATTGGACTTGTTCTGTTGTCTAGGTCACAAGTTCCACCAGCGAAGTCAATTTCATTGGTTAAGTCACAAATTATGCCTATTTTTATAATACTCAAATGAAACAAAATATAAGTTGGTGGTTAAAATTGAAATATACTAAAGTCACGGCGACCAACATGAGAAAACCCTTTTAAGTTGGATGACCCTTCAGTAAATTTATTTGGATCTGGTTTGATGTTTGAACAGATATTATATTTCCACCCATCATTGAAAAACACGTGGCGCGACGCTTTGAATTGAAAATCAATAACCAATGAACGTAAGACTCGATTCCCCACAACCCCGTAAGGGCTCACGTTAGGCACGAGCTACACAGCATAGCTAACATGAGCCGCACTGACCGGAATTGCTCCGATGAATTGACATACCGACTATACGAACCTATGCAAAAATGCTTTTATACAAAAATAAAAATAAAAATTAGATCACTAACCGATGGGATTAACGTTGCCCCAGTAACTTTCGACTTGCGGGTGTTGCAGTGGATCACCGTACACTTCACTGGTGCTCGTTAGCAAAAACCGCGCACCCACTCTCTTTGCCAGTCCTAGCATGTTCAAAGTCCCTACCACATTTGTCTTGTAAAGACCAATAAATTAAGGATAAACTGATGATTAAACGCCACAGTTTTACGTGAATAATGAAAAATTGAATTAAAATTGGGAAAAATTGATAATCGAAGAGAAGGATATGATAGTCTTGACAGGATTGTGCTTGTAATGAACAGGAGAAGCAGGGCAAGCAAGGTGGTAGATCTGATCGACCTCCAATAGAAGTGGCTCAACGACGTCATGTCGAACGAGTTCGAACCTAGGGTTTCCAAAATGGTGCATGACGTTCTCTTTCCTTCCGGTGAAGAAATTGTCAACTACGATCACGCTGTCGCCTCTGCTAATCAGACGATCAACCAAATGGCTTCCGACGAACCCGGCCCCACCGGTCACCACGATTCTCAAACCCTTTCTCTTCAGGCCTAGAGGTATTTTTCCGCCTGAGTTGAAGGACGACCCAAATCCGAACCCGGTGGCGTGGCCATTCTGGTGGATGAGTTTATGAGGCCGAGTCAACTCGGAGGGGAAAGCCGAGTTAGAGATGGAGGCCGGGGTATGGGAGGAGGGGAGGAGGACGAAGATGAGGGTGGCAATGGCAATGCCTACGAAAACAAATACGAGTCGCTGCTCACGGAGCATGTACCGAACCGGACGAATCACACTCAACCATGGCTTTGGTGGCTTTGGCGAGTACGGTTCCGTCACCGGCGGCGTCTCGTGCCCTCTGAATATCAACTCAGAACCCATATATATGCGTGTATGATTGTAATCTGTACCTATAGACGTGTAGACTGATTCAAGAGATCAGAGGAGAAGAAGAGAAAATTCGATCAACTGAGTCTCTGTGAGTGTGTGAAATGCCGGAATTGAAGAAACCGAAAACTGAGGAATTTCGCCGGAGAATTCAGTAATTTCATTCACCGGAGTGTCTGGTTTATGCCCCGACAGACTGAAGGTGTGAGGGGGATTTTATAGGTCCTTGGAATTGGTTTATATTACGCAACTGCCCTCAAATTGTTTGAAAAGTAAAGCGGTTGCTGCCTATATTAGGTGGGACTAGTATAAAGTGGTCATTTAGCAACTAGAGGTTTATTAATAATTTTAAGGTATAAAAATAAAATAAAATTTTGTTTGAACACGTCTTGTATTTTCTAAACCTAATTGAGTGTTAAGAAATGCTACACGTACAATGGGCTGCACACATGTGTGAAAGAGTTGTGTACCAGTGTGTACAAGTAGTAAATTTGTTGAGTGTTTATACTTTCCTTTAATTTTTTTATTTTTGTAAAATGATAAATACTGAATCGACGACGGATCTTGTACAATAAACTCCTATAAAACTTTATTTGAGATCTTGCACGGGATATGACATGAAAATAATCTTTTAAACCGTAATAAACATGTGAGAAATGTAAAAGGAAAGCATAAATGTCTTGGAAAGTCCGTTAATTCTTTACTTTTTAGCAAATTTAATTTGGGCGGTCTTTGTTAAATGTCAGCTTAACCCTATTGATTTATATGTTAATATAGGATTGAGAATACGAGGAAAAATATTCCTAGAATGAATTTAAAATTAAAATTCTATTCAATAGCTAAAATCGAAAATCAAATCACAAATATTTAGTTATGCATTTTAAGAATAAGACACGAGGGTTATGACGTTAATAATAGGCAACATTACTCATTAGCATATCATTATTCTTGGAAAGCACCGAAGATGGGAAGGTTATAGGTTGGGAGCGTGGAGGATCGGTGATGGCAATTTACACAGAAAATAGTTGAAAGATTTTCTCGAGGTCACGCCGAAGCAATTGCATTACGAAGGTGGGGAATTCTTGTGGATTTTGATAAAATTTAATAAAAGGCGTGAATAAAAAATTAATAAAAATTGTAGTTATTATGAAATGAGTGGTTGAAAATAAGTTTTAGATAATAAAGATCAAACAAGAACTTAATACAAAATATTTTCTTTAATAGAAAAACTTTTATTAGTAATTAACATTTAGAATTAAGATTTCTAATCCTACAACGGCATGGTTACTATTTATTTTAATCTCGAATGGCTTAATTGTGTAATTGATTGCTACCGTCCCATTGGAAGAGGGGAAGGTACTTAAAGGCAATTTGGTGGATCTTTGAGTGATTTGAACGTTCATTTTCGAATAAAAAGTCTAACGCCCTACATAAAAAATATTGGGCTGATATAGCTTCATTATCAAAGCAATTTCTAAATATTTCAACTTTCATAATTACGATAGCGAAACACGTACAACCTAACTAAAATTTTCTTTTAGTAATAGCAACGGCAATCGAGTCGAATTGGTGCATTTGGACAAGACTCAACGCGTGTGACAAACAAATATTTTGTAAATCTTTCCTTTTCATTTCGCTACTTGTACAACAAAATTGTGCATAATGGGTTACATAATATGATGTGTAGGAAAAAGATTGGATGAAAAAGTTAACTATGTTTTAAACTGTCAAATGATAGAATGCCGTGTGACATTATGTAACACATTAGTACCTCATGATATACATGTAGCAAGACTCTAAAATTAGAAATATCAAACTCAATAAGAAAAGAATGATGATCTTATAATCTCCATATTAAAGCAACACATTATTTTAAATTAAAAACGCACTACCAAGATAGCTTGTGAGCTTGTTTGAATGTTTGTGGACTATGACTACAAATCGTCTCTTGTAATTTCATCTTAAAATGTTTATCTTATTAAGGAAAGCAGTCAACTCTTTTAAACGTTAATTATTTCATAGTTAAGTCCCTGTTTGATCTACATTATTTTTTTTTATTTTCATTCTTCTACTCATTTTCAACCACACATTCTTCAATAAAATAATATTTTCCATCACATCAATAACTTTTCCTTCTTTTTCAATCAAACATTCTCCAATAATCTACTATTCCAAAATACATTCTTTCAAAATAATGTGGATCAAACACACCCTAAGAATTGTATTAGTGTACTTTTGTTAACTCATCACTGAAAGATAGTAATTCGTTTGACAATACAAATCTTGAAATCTAACTATTCGTTTTAGCTTGAGACGAATTGAATTGTTCGTTTAAGTATTTTGGACTCTGATATCAAATTTAATCATAAAGTTTTATCTTTAATTGGTATTAAATATAATTTTTTTTAATATGATTCTCTATATATTTTTCCGCAAATAATGATATTCTCTTCCAAATTAACATAGCACACAAAAGAAGAAAGAAAACGGCCTGAAACCAAATTAATGACAGCATTCATGGCTACGATAATGATAATAATAATAATAAAAGCACACCCAAATATGCTCTAAATCGAACGGGAATAAAAAGTGAAAATTTATGCGCTAGTTGACAGGTGGGGGCATACATAGGGGTACACAGCAATATTCTTTCCATCATAAAAACTATTTTCTGATTAAATGCTGCATACTACGTTTGCAATTAAAAATTTCTCTCATTTGTCATTCAGAATTCTTCCATTGATGGTTGGCATTAACTACAAGAATACATACAGTGAATTTTATTGTTTTGAGTAAACGACATCCTTGAAATTGGGTTTTTTTTCCTCCGTTATGCACAGCACGTACAAAAAGATTAAATGATATACTCAATTAAATGAATCATTTGACTTTGCATTTAAATGAATCTATCATTTAATGTCATGTAATTGCCACATAGACTGAGACTCAACCCCAGTGGGGATGAATAGCATCACTCTTCTTGAAATTATAAACTTTTAAGGGAATTTGATCTCGAAGTTATGTGAACCATCAATGAATGAATTTTGACCTAAACATTTACCACCTCTTGTGGTGGTGATTGTAAGAGGGGAGGGAGGGCCATTAAAAAAAACCAAGAAAAATAATCTGAAATGAAGCAAGATGGTGCCAACATTGATAGCTTACGATAATGTAATCGTAAAAACATTTCAAATAGGAGTATGATTTTAGATAAAGCAATACACAAGATAAAGGAAATCAAGAAACAAAAAATAAAATTTAAAATTGTTTAATAAGAAAATAACCTAAGTGTATCAACCCCAGTCATAACAAAGGTTAGATAAAAGTGCTTGTGTATTATTGCCAATGCTCCTCTCCTCACATTGCCTTCTTAAGAATCTCTTCGGAAGGAATTTCAAGTGTAGCTCCCGCGTGCTCTTTACTTGGCTTCACTTCTGCATCAAGCAGTAACGACATGTGAAAATGCACTCGTAAATCATTATTAGCTAACACGGTTATGGTATTCACATAACCAATGTGAAATGCCGATATAAACAATACAAGCTAATACAGATGTAGTATTCTCGTAAACAAACATGATAGCCTACTGGGTTGTGAGCTAGCATTTCACAATTTACAGAAATAGAAATCACATATCCAGATAAACATAGTTGACAACTCCCTTAACGAGGATCCATATCTGTGTGTTTTTCTCACTTAGCCAACAAATAAAATGGATAAACTTGATGATATAAATCAATTCACTGGAAACCTTTGATATTTTGCTGGATCGAGGCAGTATAGAAGCATGCAAAACAGTAAGGCTTCTATTGATTTTCTTCACTTCACCCACCTCAAGTGCAGCCCAAAACCATGGGAGTGGTCCAAAGCAATCAATCGCAATACTAAAGTGACTTATTTCAGATATGCACTCTACTCCGTATTGAAATGCTTATTCCCAATAAATTTAAGTTATACTGCTTGAATATTTTTTTACCACTTCATTCATTCATTGAAAAAAATACACATACACTTGGCAACAACATCAAGCAATGTTAGTTTGCTCTTATCTTTCCCTTCTAATTTATAGATTCTAGACTATTAAGATCACGTCACTCTTATGAACGGGGAGCCTCTTTGAGTCTAAGCAAATTTTGATCTATCCTCGATCGGTGCCACTAACACCAGTGATATTTTCACTTCCTTCTTATCCGTTTTTATGAAATATATATCCATCTTATTGGAAACTAAATTTTATAATTTTGGCATTTTCCGGATCATCCATTTCAATTAGGGAAATGAAAAGTAAATCTGGGGAGATTCCTTTAGTATCTCTATTCCTTTTTCAGAATTCACAAATATTAGATGACCACCATGAACCTAAACACAAAGTAAAGCAGCAGTTCTTAGCACAGTTCAAGTATCTAAATCCGGTAAGTGTTATGGATGATGGATCCAACGTCTAATCACGTGAAAGCAACAACAACACGAAATAGAATACCAAAATTTGCTGAAAACGCTCGATTTAGGGTGCTCCACGCTCAATGTTAGAGTTACATCCACTTTTATAGGTGCGGACTGCGGAGGATTACTGTATGATTCTAATCTCAAGTCTCTCTTTTTTCTGGACCAAGAAAAAGGGGAATCCTAACAAGAAAAAATTGGGTTGATCCAAGGTTGCCAAAAATTATATAGTATAAGTAGGATCAATGCATCCAACACGGACAATACAACAAACAAGTGGCGTGCATATTATGAATTAACACATTCAAAAACATTCCGAAAACAAGCAAAAATCAAGAAGAAAAAAACTCGAGGTGACTCAGAAATGAGAAAGGATTAAGTAATACCGTAACCACCACGTTCATTGAGCTTGGCCTGGACGATCATGGTGGAGATGAATTGGGAGGCCTCACGCGCCTCTTCGAGCAGTCGCTGTAGGTCGGCGGGGGAAGTCACGTGACGGTTCGCCTCGAATTTCTTCCTGACCTCGGCAGCGGACTCGCGGAGCATGAGAGTGTCTCCGGTAAACGTTTTCCGGGTGGCTCTCAGCACCGCTCTGTACGCACTAAGAACTTCGCTTGCCATTTCTTCTCTGGTTATTTTTGGTCTCAAAAGACTCAATTTCCGTGTTTGGCTTAACTTAAATAAATACTTAATCCGTGTTTGGTGTAAATTAAAATCCACTAAAAATTTCAAATCAAAATTAATAATTAATTTTAACAACACATTTTATTGCCTTCACAACTTTTTAATCATACATTTCTTCAATTTTGTCCAAATTTACTAAAAAATATTTTAGTCTACATCAAGAGCTTAAGTTCAGTTAATTGTCTCAATAATCACTGAACTTATGTATATGTCTTTGATTGCTCAATGAAGTTTTAGATGTCGAATTTAGGTTATTAAATTTATCAAAATATTGGACGTTATTCACTGATATTACATTTGTTTCAAACGGAATTGGTAACATGATTCCGCACATGTGGCGTCCAAACACAATTATGCAAATTATCACGTAAAAAAACGTTTTTAATTACTCATTTTGCTTCGAAAACATCTTTGATTTGCTCAATATACTTTTAAAAACGTCTTTGATTGTTCAATATACTTGAAGGTCATTGAGTTTTGTCTACTAAACTCGTAAAATTGACGTCGTCTTGTCCTAAAAATTTAGGAATGTTATTTCAACTATCACTTGTATACAAAAAAATTTAATGGACATTTTTAACAATCTTAAAAAGGGCTCTCAAAATAAATAAATAAAAATTGAAAATAAACTTAAAATTGAAAATTAAAATGCAAAGCAAACGGGCCCTAAATTCTTGAATAAAGGGATTGTGCATGGGCCTAAAAAACACAAACTCTAAAGGCATGTTTGATACGTTGTTTTTTTCATGGAAAATGGAAACTTTTTTTCAATTCCAGCTTTTTATCCTGTTTGATAAGCTTTTTTTTTTTTTACCTAGAATTACTTTTCTTGGTTTAGCCCACGTGATCGGTTTTTCCTTGATTTTAAGGAATTTCAATTCCTTTGGTTTTTGTGATAAAAGAAATTATCCATTTAATTGATAATTTTCATTAAAAATAAAGCCAAACGAACATGCCAATTTTTTCAATTTTAAATTTTTTTATTTTTTTGGCAATCTAAACAAATTCTATCCCCAATTGTAAGGAATTTTATCCTTTTAATTGACAATTTTTATGAAAAACAAAGTCAAACGGACAAGTGGAAAATTATATCAATAAAACACAAATGCACAATTAATTACAATTTCTAGACAATTCAATTCCCTGCAATTCCTTTTCTTTCCATCAAAATTCCACATTTGTAATCAAATGGACCCTAAACAAAAAGAGACACCATGTTTGGTGACAATATTCTTCTCAATGCATATGTTTGGTGACAATATTCTTCTCAATGCATTTTTCTGGTTATTGATTTTTGGCTAATTAGCACAAATGTCCCCTATAGTTTGGGGGTCACGGGGGCATTATGGACCTATCATTTTTGGGCTCGGCATTTTGGCTCCATTTTTATGGAAAATACAAATTATACCCCCATCCAACCACCACACCGCCCAACTTTCCTGTTGTCGGGTTATGTGCATGTACAAGGATGATGCAGTTGCAGTCATTGTTTGTGTATTTAACGAAGATAGAGATGGACTTCATCACCTTTCTGAAGATCGAGTTAATTTTTAATTTCCCTTCCTCTCTTTGTCATGAAATTGCAACCAATAAGGCTGGTTCCATATCACAAAGTTCACTGCAATTATCAGAACCCAAGAATCGTAGGGTAACAAATAAGGAACATGCTAAACATGTATGGCCTTCCTTGGTGTACAGAATCCCTACCGAACACACACAAACAGGGGTGGGGTGGGTATTTTTGGGGTTATTTTTAATGAGGCGGGTCCCACAGACAGCCTCTGCCAGGCCTTTTAAAGGCCTCGCAGAGGAGCTTAATACAACATGCATTGGGGAATAGCTCGGCAACAACTTCTGGTGATGATGTGATTATTGAGATCAAAATGGAATCTGCGAAATCAAAGGAAGAGGTAGAGCTAGAAAGGAAGGCGGGGGGAAAGCTACGAAAGGAGGAGAAGACTAAGTTGAAAGAGCAACTTAGGTTGGAGAAAATTGTAAACGAAGACTTGGTGGATTCAACCTCTCGTTTTTTCATGATTTAGCATCTCCTTATAAAAGGAATGCATACCCTCAATCACTTTGACGGATAGACCATAAGAAGTCTAGTCCAAACTGTGAAACCAAATGTCTCGAATACAAATGTCCTTTTAAATGCAAACCGTGACACAATCAAATCAACATGAACTTTAGTACAGTAAAGCCACTCATAACGAATTACAAGATATTTGCCATGAAATCATAAATCTCAACGAAAGTATTGGAACTTGGACTTAATCATTACTTTTATCATAATGATGATAGGATGCAAGAGCATAAATATGATCACAAATTCTCCAAAAAAATGTCTATAAGTAGGACCATTTGTACAACTAATAGAGAGTTGAAAACCAAAAGATGAGAAATGTAAAGATTGAAAGTCTTAAAAAATCAATCTCCCACTCTCTCAAAAGTCGCTTCGAATCAAGGCAAACTTGTGTTTGACACTCTTAAAAATCTTAGCAATCTCCAAAGAAGTGAAGTGCCTTTTCGACCAAAATAATGTTGAAAACTTTTTATTTCTTCTTTCTTTTCAACAAAAAGCTCACCAAAAACATACACCATGATCCCCCAAAATTTTGAGGCCAACGGCTAACGTGGTCACCAATGTTTCATAAGACTTATCGCCTTATCTTCATCCCCAATCTTAACATCAATATTAAGTAACTCGATCACACACTTTTCAAATTTATACAGATGATCCATTACATAAGAATCCTCATTGATCTTCAACTTATATATTACTTCTTCAAATATAACTTATTTTTCAGTGATTAAGACGTACAATTCTTCTAACGTTTTTCATAACTTAGAAGGAGATATCTCATTTAAAACACTATACTTTACCTCGGGTGCAAGAGACAATCTAATGGTATTGTTTGTCTTCGCTTCCAACTCTTTCCAGTTGCATCTTTCATCCTTTTTGGACTCTTACCTTGTAAAATCCCAGAAGTTCATACTGTATGAGAATATCTTCAACGTACTACCAAATGTTAAAATTATTCTTCCCTTCAAAATGCTCCAACTCAAATTTGAAACTCGTCATCGTCTTTGCAACAATCCCAAAATTTAAACATTGATGGAAAAAAATTAATCCCACAGAACCAGCAAAAATACAAAACACAGAAAGAATAAAAAAGAAACATAATAATTAAACGTGGTTCGACAAACCACATACAACTAAGGAAAAAGAGACTTTGCCTCAACTACGGAAAAAGAGGCTGCGCCTCTGTTTAGTTTAGCTAAAAGTCATAGTTTTATTAGATTTTTGATAAAACTATTATAAAATGTATGATATAAAAGATATAAAAATTGTGGATCTCTATAAAATATGTAATTAGAAATGAATTTTAAAAAATGGAGTTAAACATTAGCTTTAAAAATTAAAAATAAATAGAACACTCAATACAATTTTTCATTTATATAGTTCATTATGTACAAGTAACATTATTCTTTCCTTCTCCTGCTGTATGAGTCTGTATCGTAACGTGTCTCGGTGTCTCGTGTTCGTGTGTATATATAATCAAATTCCAATCTTGATACATTAACTAACTCATTTTCCTAATAAATCAAGGGTGTGCTATTGGTACATAAGTGTACCATAAGTGTACCCATAGTGGCGTCCGTAAGTGTACCCACTAACATTTTCCATAAATCAATAACCAATATCACTTCCTTGAACAACAATTATAAGGAGAATTCTCTCATTTTTGTAAAAAAATAAAAAAATTATAATATTAAATTTTTGAATAACTTGTGGGTTAAAAGTAGAAAACTGGTTTAAATTTACTTATAAAATTATTTTATTGTATGAATGCGATTAAAAATGAATTTGAAAAAATGTGATTTTTTTTAAGAATGGGTGAAACAGGGGCCTTTTTGATATGGTAAGCTTCCATTCGAAGAAATTGCAACTTTACTCCCAAAATTTTATTTCTTCGAGTCAATAACCCAACAATTAAAACACAAGATATTTGGGGAACCAAGATCTTCAAGTTCGCGTCCATCCAATAATCTATTTAAGGCAAGATATATAGAGGTGTTGGTGTTGGAGGGAAGCAACTACAGAGTCAAGTTTCCTAAAGTATAACTGCAGTTAAAAATTGCGTTAGATTTTATAATACTAGACAAAAATGTAATTCACTACAGTTGGGGATTATTAATAAGATGGTGTTTATTGTATTAATTTTACACCTGTGATTGTGTAACTGAGAGCTTGCATTCTTTCTTGTGTTTGTACATCAGCTGTAGCTTCTCTTGTGCAGACTCGAGAGCAGATCCTGAATCCACCTCAAAACCAGTAAGAACTAAAACCTCGGAAGAACTAAATCCTGGATGGCCGATGCTCTCTGTTTCAATTGCATTGCTCTTTCCCTCTCAAATTCTCTCTTTCCCAACCGTTCTTTTTTTTCTTATTATATAGAAGCCCTAGAACGCGCTTGTAATTCCCGCCTTCAATTTGAACCCAACGTCTCTCTGTTTCTCAATTTCCCTCTTTCCCAACGGTTCTTTTTTTATTTTCTTATACTTATATATAGAAGCCCTAGAACGCGCAACAACTACTTGCAATTCCCGCCTTCAAGTTGAACCCAACGTCTCTCGATTTCTCTCTGTTTCAATTACATTACTGCCGTCTCAGTCTTGATTACTCTCTATTTCAATTTTCTCCTCGTAATATACAATTTACATCCAAGAAAGATCACAACCATGGCGGATGATGGCGATCGGGCTGAAACAGAAACTTTCAAGAATGATGTGTTGAGGGCCAAGAAAAAGGCATTCTTGACGAGAAAAGAATGTATAAAGAAGAAGACTATGGAATTATCAGTTTTGTGTGATGTCAAAGCTTGCGCTGTGATCTTAGGCCCCGACGGGCAGATTGAAACGTGGCCTGAGAATCGTAGCGATGTGCGTGAGGTGATCAACTTGTACCGAAATGGGTCTCTTAATAACAAGCGGAAGCAGCAATATGATGATCGGGGTTGTAATAAGAAGCAGGTTTTGGGAGGTGATAAAGGGGCTAAGAATAGGACTTTGAATCTGGGAGAATTTCTGAAAAAGCTTGAGGGCAAAATAGATCAAGTCAAGAAACGGATTCAATTTGTCAAGTCCAAAGATCAAGAAATCGAATCAGGTATTTTCATGATTATTTTTTTATGGTGATCGGACCATCCCTTTGAAGTCATGTCTCACTGTGTTCTTTCTGGAATTCATATACTTCTTCTATATTCATTCATGGATTGATGTGGCTTGTTGCTTGAATTGATTTTTACTTTACATGGTTTGTGAAATTATGTATTCTTTTATGTTTCTGCATACGTACTCTATTGATCTCTAGGTTTGGTTTATTTAATTTAATAATCAGCAAACATTATCAAGAGATAAGGATATGAAGATTAGATTCCACTATGCTTTAAGGATGCTCAGCGAAACTTCATACTATCTACAAGGTCTTGTTGGGTCGTGAGAAATTCCCTGGCAATGGTTGTTGAATACGAAGAATAGCTAATGAGTAGTCAATGTGTTATTTTGGTGGCCGGCCTCATTTTCTTGATGGTGAATAATTCATTTATGTCATGAACTTCCTACTCTCCTGTTTTGTTACCTGTTTTTGCTGTACAATGATCCTATTAAATGAAAGATAGTTGAAGTCTTGTGAAGATCCATTGATAATATGCATCTATGAACACATGATGTACCTATAGAAGTACTACTATTATGATCTTTAGCATAACTGCATCCATGTGTTATTCTCAGGTGAAGGTATTGTAGCTTTATAAAATCCTAACACACACTTTTGATTTTTGCAGGGTGTTCCTTTGTTAAATATGATACTTCTGAAGAAGCTGATAAACCTGATTATTCTTTCTGTTATCAGCTTGGCAACCCATTGTGTGGCAGCATTCCTCTTAATGCCTGGCCTCCAAAATATTCACAAAATCTGGGCTCACATTCGAATGTTGGCGTGCTTGGGTTTGGAAATCAGTTGCCTGTGGATATTCTGTCTTCTACTCCAGTAAGAGCATAGACTACTTATGATGTTATATATACATTGCACTGTTTATTTTTCACAATATTCAGAAGTAACTTAAATCTTATTTTGCTGTGCACATAAACTTTCAGGGCTATATTGGTGGCTTTCCTGGCAATGTTGATGATATGCATTTGGGACCTGTGGTTTCTTCTGAACCTATGTCACAACTGGTATGTAGAATAATTATCTTTTTTAGCTGGATGGTGGATTGAATTTTATATATCTTATCTTTAAATCTGAAACATATTTCCTTGTTGAATTTAAACCCAGGGTTTTCAATCAGGACAATACTTTCCATCTTCCTTGCAACCACAACCTTCGAATGCAGCATCTTTCTCCACAACACAAAGTTTGCATATGCCGTATTATGCTGATCATACTCCTTACAGTCAGGCTTCACAAATACAACAGCTTCCTGATTTTAGCGGAGAGTTAGCAGTTCCTCAACCACAGATGCAGCATAATGCACCATCAGCCCCACGACAAGGACCTGTGATGGAAAATCTACCGCAAATACCTGCTCAGCCTTTTCAACCTCTTAATCAAGAACTATCACAAGAAAAACAAACTCCACAACCCAGCTTTCAGTCATCACAACAGGCCTTCTCCCAGCTTCCACAGCAGCTGCACGTGGAGCAGCCATGGAACTATATTGATTGTGCTACTGCTCCATCTTGGTTCGAAACTGAAAATACACTCATTATAGGAGGTGAGCAATTTCAACAGAACTATATCGATAACGGTGATGATTCTTCTTGGATGCAGTCGCCAATATTTCAAGAGACATCTTTTAATTCAACCATGGAAACACCTTGCTGCTGTGATTGTCAGCTTGATGAGATACATGGATTTGAGCAGGCCAGACAAACTTCATTGTCGTCTGGTCATTGTATTACCGGAGTTGAACTGCCTGCCACTGAAAATGATTCTTTTGGTATTGGAGTGGAATTGACATGGAACCAAGTTGATACTTCTAGCACTGGACTAGATTCTGAATTCGAATTTTCTCCAACTGAATATAGCCCACCAAATTCATGTTTTTCAGACACTAGTATGCCAGTGGGAGAAGAGGGCGATCTTGATGTTCTTCTACAACAATTTCAGCGGACCGCACCAACCCTCGACTTCTTCACTCCTGACTGCGGCTTAATGGATACGTTAGGTTTTCCATCTGATGTAAGACTTCATTAGTTTATACCCTCAATGAACTCATGTAATCATGCCAGTGGAGTCTTAGATACTTGTGTACTTTGCCATTCGCTATGAAATTGTAGTTATACCAATTCATTTAATATAGTATTTTTGCTGTTTGGATGTGAACTCCCCATTTACTATTGATTGTTTTAGTTTACATCATTTTGGGGTGCAAGATTTAGAATATGCTTAAAGGTAAACATCATGGTTCTATGTGAAGAAAGAAGAATACTATATGAATGCAAGGATTAGGAGACCACAAAACTGAATGATTCAATTGCAAAGAAACTCGATTCAGACTGTAGACTTTGCTATTTAATTGAGTCTGTTAATCTGGACCTTTGCAGTATGAAAGTATAGCTCAGATTGACCGCGCCCGGATTGCACCTGATTGCTGCAAGTTGAAGTTCAGTGAACTAATTGCTGTTGAGGTGAAAGTTTGGTGACCGCCAATACAACTGACGCACAGTTATCTAATTATTTTAGAAAGTCAGAAGGGATATACATAATCAGTTTAAAAGAGCTGAAATACATAGGTTCTACAATGTTTATATGTATCTGTAGATAGATTTTGAAGTAGTGCTCAACTGCAATGCTCTTGTTGTGAGTGGTTGAGATTGAGTGTGCATGGTTGTCTCGGAGAGAGTTGAAAATGTGCTAACCATGGGTTGTTGCAGCCAGGTCTTACTGGTGGGAGTGGCGACACATACGTGAGGCATATGCTGTTGAGAGCTAGGAACAAGGGATGGCGCGTGGTGGTGTTTAATAGCAGAGGTTGTGGAGACAGCCCTGTTACCACACCTCAGGTAGTTTTTCAAATGCTTTCAAGTTTTAATAATTTAATTAAATAATCAGTATTGATGAAATGTTGGGATCATAGCTAGTGCAGGATGCTATGGTTCAAGTATTTCTGAAAATAAGAAAAAAATAATTAGTTTTTTTTTTAACTTTCTAACAGTAAATCAATCCAATACTTTAGTCAAAGTTCTTATTGCTGTAAATTAATTAAATACTGCAGTTTTATTCAGCTTCATTTCTTGGCGATATATCTGAGGTGGTTGCACATGTTGGCAACCGCTACCCAAGAGCTAATTTATATGCTGTTGGCTGGTCGCTTGGAGCAAATATTCTTGTTCGATATTTGGGTCAGGTAACAGAGCTGCATATTCATGTCTGATTGATCATTCTTCTCAAGTTCCATTTATGGCTATAAATCCTGTTTTACTTCGACTAGTCGCTTAATGTGGTGTTGTTGCCAGTAAGCTATAGTCTATAGATAATGTTTGTATAAAACGTGATTTTCTCCAAGTGTCTTAAAGTATTCACTAATGGCATGGTGATAATGTGGATTAGATAACAATGGACAATATTGAAGAAGAAAATAAGTTAAAACTTTCTCTCTTGCAATGCGGCCTATACCGTGTAGCATACACGGAATAAAGCTTTAACTTCTCTGACAATTACTCATTAGTGAAGCAAAAGATATCCATTTGCTTAGCAATAAAAATACATTAACGTTCTAGCCTGACAATTTTTCTCTCTTTTCTTAGGAGTATTTCATCATATAATCATTTCCTCTAGCAGCCACAAGAAAACTGTGGTAACTCATTTATCTATCCATACCGTATTATAAGCTAGAGCGTGCAAGAGATACCATTTCAGAGTTAGCTAATATAAAACTCCATGCTACATTTCTGAGTTACCATTTTTGGCCTTTGTTATGCAACTCTATGCGATGTTCTAAAAGATTAAAATGATATTGGGCCATAAGAACTCAGTGTTTACATCTCCTAACCTCTCTCACTAAGTCCACGATGTTACATGGCAATTTCCTGCCAATACAAAAACAGGCCCTACATCATTCTCCAAGTGTTCCAGTGAAAGAAAAAACATAGATATTGAGACGTTCACTAAAATCAAATACTAAATAATTCTGTATTTGGAGCATATTGCATATATGTTTGTGGATATTGAATTGTATAATGGGACGTGGTCTCATTTTTTAGCTACATAAACTAGCTACTCTGACTACTTTTTGTGGTGTCCCTCCTTTGTATTTTCCAATTCTTTCTGCTTAGTTAAATCTACGATGTTTATCTTATATATACTTCGACATCTTGTTACAGGAATCTCATTCTTGCCCTCTTTCTGGCGCTGTATCCTTGTGCAATCCATTCAACTTGGTAATTGCAGATGAAGACTTTCGTAAGGGCTTTAATATTGTATATGACAAAGCTCTAGCAAATTCACTATGTATCAATATGACTTTTAGAATTCTTATTGTGAATTTATGGAATAACAATCTAGAGCATTTGTCCTAATTCTAATTAACTTTTGGTACTATTACTACTGCATCATAAGACAAACCAAATTATGCAATGGACATAAAAAAGCAACACAAAGAGTCCATCGGCATCTAAACCAATCTATTTCTGTAATGGACATAAAATACTCTGAGGCCTATTGGAACCCTTTTCTAATCTTGATCAAATGGCACACTACTTTTGTCTCTTCTAGGCAACCAGTCATGTTGTTGGCTACAAGAATTGAGCAGTAAGAAACCTGTGACAGGTGCATCACCCATGTAAATAAGCCCTCTTTCACAGACTCAAAACCACGTGACACTTACTCAGAGAGAGATGTAAATACCTTTGCAATTTCTACGACTCAATATCTTTCAAAGCTGAAAGCAAAGTAAACCGATATAATTCACATTTTCAATGTGTATACTCTAGTTGTCATGATAATTTAGCCCATGTTTGGGCTTTCATTAAAATTATAATTCATTTATCTTTTTTTTATCACATTCTCCAATAAAATAATATTACACGTAAACTCAAAAAAAAAAAATTCTTTTTTATCCACACATTCTTCAAAAAATTAATATTTCAAAATATATTTTTTCGAAAATCTAATTAAAATGGAGGTCAAACAAGGGCTTAATGTATTTTGCAATTCTGTTCATCCTACAGTAAGGAAAAAAAAAGAACAATATTTTTAGTTTTCAAATGCTTAAATTGAAAAGAAATAACAGTAAAAAAATATTTGTAACCTCAATTGATTCACAACCGATTTTCTACAAGAAAGTAAAATAAATACAAAAACAAAAAGGAAACTATTCTTTTGGAGGTGACAGACCAAGGTTTCCTCTCAAACAATAGCAAACTGCTAATTATCTATCCCAACCTGTGAGTATTCACATGGCCTAAGTACATAAAAACATATTTCACCTCAAATTCAGTCCACATACCCTGCTTTGGCTAAATAAATTCTAAATTGGTTTCAACATTTTCCTCGTTTGGTACATTCAGTTCCTGCCATTATGGTGTAAACTAAATGTCATCATAGTTTTAATACTTTCAGTACACAGAATAATCACCTTTTTAAAAAGATTTTCCATTAGAGCTCATTATTAAATAAAATTTACCAATCAAAAGAAACTGAGGAGTTGTTTCCCTGTTCAGTTGTCCTATAAAAAAATACCACTCTAGGACTTTCAAAACCTTAAGGATGATTGCAGTTTAGCAGAAATTTAAATTAGCATGAGAGCAAACACTCAGAAAGAATACTTATTATAATGTTACCAGTTATGAAATTGAAAAGTAATTCTACTTAGTCTTAAGAAAGTTTCCTTCAATGAATGCTTTGGTGATCAAGCAATATTTACGGCTTGAGACACATTATGTCGGTCTTTAACAGTCTACTTTGGCACCTAATTGTAAATCACCAATACAATCGTTCAAAAATGAACTTCGGATTTTGATTCTATTTCACTTCATGAATCATTCACTTCTTCAAGTCACAAAACTCTAGAGTGAAAGTACTACCACAAGATATCTACCACAAGTTGATAACTGGAAAATGAAAATGTAGAGCCATTATTGTTACAACTAGAAGATTTTCCATTAAAACTAACGTCTATACAAAAAAAGGGAATAGTTCGTCACTTGTGTTCTCTATTGTCTTATTGGAGTCTAGGAGTTAAAATATTGTCTAAAGCAAAGATAGCCAAGTTGTTAATTGACTTTCCTGCTTGATAGTGAACACCTTAAATTTTCTTGCACATTATTAGCAGCAGACCCAATCCCTTTAATCCCCTGATTCCACATTATTGACAGCATAGCTAATCCAAGCACTAATCCATGATTAGCAACTTGAGAATAGCAGAATACATGATTGGTTACAATTTTACAACCTTAAACCATTTGAAGTACAAACAAACATGTATTGTTGTCAATCAGTTAAAGCGAAAAACGTCAGCTCTAGAAATGTACAATTCTAATGCACCCTTAGTTTTCTGAACTTTCAAGGATCGTGCTAATCTATTCTTAAGACCTAATGTACATGTATCAAGAATATTAATAGCACTAATTTTCCAGCAGATCAATAAAGGGAGTTTTCTCTATTGATAAACTGGCATCTGCATAGTATGCCCTCTCCCCTTCCACCAAATGCACAACATGACCACAAATGAAGCCGGAAATGTATATCCAGCGAAGCTAGCTCTTGCAATTTATTGCCCTCTAAGGGCAGCAATCCTAGCCGCCAAATCGAAATTAGGCAATTTTGTGTGCACATGTCATGCCTGGTTATCGAAATTAGGCAATTTCTTACTGTAATGGATTAATAGTCTATCTATTACGTGTTTCTATTCATCATTTTTGTCGTGCTCATTATAAAACAAGATCTGCAACCCCTTTCTTGAATGGTATAAGATTTTGAATATGAGATGTTCAAACTTAGTAAATACAAGAAGGAATTGCAGGAATTAATTTGGAGAGTATTTAAACTTTGTATTCATTCTCTGTTTTTCTCTGTATAAAATGAACATACATGCTGAATATAAATAGACGGGAGAAATAATCTAACTACTCCAAAACAGAAAAAAAAAATCTATTATAGACATCCCTAAAATTCCCAGCCTAATAGCAAACATCTCAACCAAAAGAATATTCAGTCTCCCTTTCTAGATCTTTCTTTACTTGTTGATTTGTTGTGAGCTGCTTTCAAACTGTTTCTGACATATATTCTTCTGCAATTCATCTTCATTTCGATTGATCTCAGGTTCTCCTTCAATCTTTAACAAATGGTCCATTCTCCTGCTGTTTGAACTTTATTAAATATGATACGTCTGTAGAAGCTGATAAACCTGATTATTCTTTCTGCTATCAACTTCACAACCCATTGTCATCATAATTTTTATGCTTTTAGTACACAGCATAATCGCCTTTTTAAAAGATTTTCCATCAGAGCTCGTTATTAAATAAAAATTATTAATCAAAAGAAACTGAGGAATTGTTTCCCTGTTCAGTTGTCCTATAAAAAAATACCACTCTAGGACTTTCAAAACCTTAGGGATGATTGCAGTTTAGCATAAATTTAAATTAGCCTGAGAGCAAACACTCAGAAAAACTACTTATTATAATGTTACCAGTTACGAAATTGATAAGTAATTCTACTTCTTCTTAAGAAAGTTTCCTTCAATGAATGCTTTGGTGATCAAGCAATATTTATGGCTTGAGACACATTATGTCGGTCTTTAAGAGAGTCTAATTTGGCACCTAATTATAAATCACCTTTGGATCTTGATTTCTATTTCACTTCATGAATCATTGACTTCTTCAACCCAATTTTCCCAATGTCATCATAATTTTTATGCTTTCAGTACACAGCATAATTGCCTTGTTGATTTGTTGTGAGCTGCTTTTCAAACTGTTTCTGACATATATTCTTCTGCAACTCAACTTCTTTTCTATTGATCTCGGGTTCTCCTTCAACCTCAACATAGTAGAACATGAGGCTTCTCAAAATTTGTGACACCAGAGACTCAGTCACATGGGTGATAAGGGATTGTCTACCTTGACAAAGAAGGAGCTAATCACTGTCGCCTAGGAATCAATGCTAGATTCCTGCAATCGCTTTCTATTTTGTAAGCAACATAGAGTCTATTTTAATTTCTCTTCGACGAGACAATCAAAGTTGCTCAGTCTGGTACACTTTGATATTTGTGGTCCCTTAGAGGTTAAATCACTAGGAAGTAGGAAGTAACAAGTACTGTTCCCCTTTTAAAAATGAGGGCTCCACGTCATCGCTCCACCTATGACACCACGTAAGCAAAGGGGCCCACGTATGCACTCCCGTGTCACCAGCGGTCAGGTTGGCAGAAAGTCAATCAAAATTATGACGGTCTGAGGCTCCCTGAAGAGCCCCAAACGCCGAGACGTCCGAAGCTCCTCCCGCCAGGGGTCCCTCCACAAGAGCAGATCCTAATACTGACAGGTCCGGCGCTGCCCTCCGTCGTAGATTCGAAGATCTCTCAGAAGTGATTGACAAGACAAACAATAAATAGGTGTCAGTGTGTCAGCCCACTAGGACGGCAAAACATATGCCCAAAACATTAAATACCTGGAGGTGGCCTTAATATGAGGCTTCGGGCATTGGGTTGTAACCACGTGTCTATGGATCCAATGATATTAAGCCAGTTAAAATAGTATAAATAGGTTCACTTTGTACAAAAAAAGGGAGAGGAAAGAGGGGATAATCAGACAATTAAAGAAGAGACGTCTTTATTCATGTAGGGAGGAGAGTGGGAAAGGAATTTACGTTATTCTTTACATTGCAAACAAAAAAGCAAATATACAAAAGTTTCTACACAAACGTCATCTTTATCATGTCTATCGTTCCGCATATTTCATTACAAGAAAGAGATTGATTTTCGGTTGTCTTGCTAGGTGATCATTGATAGCGTGATTGCCTTCCAATAATCTTGCTGGAGTCTGAACATCTTTGTCTTTTGTCGAAAAGTGCCTCCCGCGTTCAGTCAAGCCTAACTATCATCCTTATGCCGATAAAAACGCGCTGGATCCATACTTAACGTGGCAGAGTGGGCCCGGCATCTGTTGAGTACCGCATTCATTTAACCCCAACTATCGTCTTTATGCCGATAGAAACGCGTCGGATCGATACTTGACGTGGTAAGAGTGGCTCCGGCATCTGTTGAGTCCATTTTTTGAGGTCAACAAGTACGTTTTGACATTTATTGATGATGCTTCTCTAAAAGTGTGGATGTACTTCTTGAAGACACAGGGGCAAGTATTGGATTACTTCAAAATGTTCCACGACATGGTAAAGCGTGAAACAAAAAAGAAGCCGAAGTGTCTCCGCTTAAACAATGGAGACGAGTACACTTCTAAAGAGTTTAATGCTTACTGCACAAGACACGATATTCGACATAACAAGACGGTCCCATGCATCCCATAACATAACGGAGTAGCATAGAAAATGAATCGATGATCTTGGGAAAAGGTCCGGAGCATGCTCAGCATGGCTAAGTTGCCAAAGCCATTTTCGGGAAAAGTTGTTCGAACCACCTGCTACCTGATCAATAGATCACCATCAGTACCGTTGAATTTTGAAATTCCAGAGAACGCATGGTCCGGTAAGAATCTCTTCTATTCTCACCTGAGAGTATTCAATTGTTTAGCCTTTGCACATGTATCCAAGGAGCTAAGACAAAAGCTAGATACAAGGACCACTTCATACATCTTTATAGGCTATGGAGATGAGGAATTTGGATAAAGATTATAGGACCTAAAGACAAAAAAGGTCATCAACTTCCGTGAAAACCAGACATTAGAAAACATTGAAAAGTCCACAATATCTCATGATCCTAATTTCAGTCCATAAGATATTGATCCAGATCCAGCACCGGCACCGGCACAATCCTCCATAGATAATGATGAGGTGCATGAGAAAATACCAAAAGCAGAACAGAAGGAAGAAGAGGATATTGATAAGGGGAGTCAATCCTCTCCACCAGAAGTTGCAGGACCATCACTTCAAATCCAACTTGATAGTTGATTGCATATCGCGATCTTTCCCATCATTGTTTCCTCAGCCTAAAGCATTTTTCTGTAAAGCTCATCGGTAGCAGGCTGTTTTCATACCATGTTTGCATAAAACTAAATGAGGTTTTACAATAAACTAGGTGGAATTATATTTACTTGTATGTTTTAGTTTTCCATCTATTAGAGTTTTGTTATTTCTTTATCTATAGATACAAACATGTCAACAATATGTAAGTCTTACTTATATTAAATTTGGTCGGTTAAAAGAATACTTTTTAACCACCTCAATTGATCCATCTCTACTTACATGAGTTATTCTAAATAACTAAACATGCTGTTAAAATATATTCTCATCTTTATCCTCTTCTTGTAGAGTTGATATTTACATAAACATAAGCTGTCAAAATTTTGCAATATTGACTTGATTTATATGTTAATTTTTTTATTCCAGTACCAGCAGAGGAACCAAATCTACAGAACAGCGTCAACTATGACTTCGTTTCTCTAGAAATTCACTAAAAGCCATGTTTGATTGCAACGAATTCCACAAAAAATGTCATATCCGAGAAAAACGAATTTCACTTTGACCATTTGACTGCAACATGGAAATGAAAATCGAATTCCAAGTTACAGTCACTTTAAATTGCATTTTCTTTGTTTTTATGGAAAACGAACTCGTATGAGTTTTGTGAGTTTTTATTTTTCAACTAACATGAAATTGAAATTCCTTTTTACTTTTGCCTATCAAACGGACCATAACTAAAAGAGAAAGAAAAGTTCATTTTGAGACCACCCTGAAAATAATACTATTTGTATTGCGTCATTGGATGTTGAAAACATGGCCATTTTTTATTATCTGTAGAACAGGTTTCTGGCTCCAAAATGAAGAGATGAATTTGTTTCCTTAAATGCTCCCATCGTTAGTTATTAATTCCTTGATTTTTATATTGTACGGCTTTCAACCTTCTGGTTTCTTTTCCTTTTCCCAAGTAGAATGACGTGTCTGAGCATAGATGCATCCTTGGTTTAAGCAGAGCTGTAAAGGGGTGAAATTGACCTATTTTTATAGATAGAGCTCTTACTACTGGGTTAAGAGTGTACCATCCTCTTCTGGTATGCTTCTCAACAGATGAACTTTTCACTAGTAGATAGCATATTCATTACTGTGTTAAGTAAGAACATGGGATAAAAACGCTTTTTGTTTGTTTAACTTTGGTTACCAAACTTTTTTGGTTTCACGTTAGTGGAGTTATATTCTAGTTCCTTTTGGACACTCTGTCCTACTGAACAGAAGAAAATGCTGTAGTGGCCAGTAGAAGTAAAATTGAAAGTTTTGTAACTAACTTGAAACCAAAAAAAATGTTCTGAGGTCATATATGAAACAGAGCGATAATTTAGATGATTGACAGCAAGAGCGGACACAGACCAAAAAAGTTAGGGGGGCACAATCGAACTTACAAAGAAGTTGAGAGAAATTTTACACTCGAAAATTTACGTTAAAAAAAAATCATTCCCCATGTAATTTCGCATCCAAAAATTTACATGAGATGTGAT
>CAIGRS010283157.1:0-18340 GCA_903798395.1 Fraxinus floribunda
TTATGCACCACAACTGATGAATGAGTACCTGAAAGGTTGGAAATCAAATCGCCAAGACCTTCATCATTTTCACCTTTTTCCCAAGTGTACATTTATATTCGGAAAAAACAATTTTTCACATGTTGTCCTTGAATTTATGAGGGGGAAAGCAACGTGCGGGTGAGTGTAAATTGGTAAGAAATTACTCTATAACATAGCTAGTTCCATGCGACACCTATTGCACATGTCCTGGCTCGAGCCTCAGCTAGTGAAACAGCCATGCAGGGACGTAGTCAGGATTTTAGTTCTAGGGGGCGAAAATACGGGGGGTGGAGCCCAAATTTTTTTTTTTAACTAAGAGAATTGAAAACGACGATTTTGAGTACCAAAATAGTACTGAAATTCAATATTCAAGACTATTCTACTACTTAATTCTTGAATTCAAATATTCAATAATTAACACAATTACACAAACTAACAGCAACTACTCTACTTAATTCTTAAATTCAAATATTCAAGAATAAGACTTATTAGGATTGAACACACAAAATGACGAAATCAACTTCTGGTCTTCTCACTTCTGTCATTCACAATGCACCAGTCACAAATCACAATCCCAACATCTTCATTTCAANGTAAATTGCCTATCTATATAATAGATGATAGAGATGGCTTGGACAAAAATGAACTCAGTTACTCAAATAAACACAAATTAACTAAAATAAAGAAAACTAACCTGCTGGACTGCTAGTGCTGGAGTCTAGACAAATTGTCGAAGCCTGATTAGTCGACGTGTAGAAAAGGGGACAGGGGCGACGTGCGGTGGGCGTTGGCGGAGCCTCGAAGATGGAGTCATGGCGTAGTCATCCGTCGCGTAGAGAATATATTTGAGGAAGAATGAGAGGTATCTGTAGTCGAGATTACATTTTGTGGGTTGTGGCCTGTGTGTATGCTTTTGGGTAAATGATTCGTAAATGAGTCATTTGTTTTTAGATTGGATTTGAGCTATTTATTTATTTAAATAACTATTAGATCTTTTGTTTAGGTTTAAGATTTTTGTATGATTGAATTTTAAAAGTGCAAGTTATTTGGTCAATATTTATTAATGAAAAAATAAATAAAAAATTTCAAAATTTTGCGGGGGGGAGGGGGGGGNTATCGACAATCTCCTTCTCTATATACACTAGCATGGTACTGGACAAAAAATCATCTTCTATTCTATAAATGGATCATTTGCTTTTGGATTGGATTTGGGCTATTTATTTATTTAACTATTGGACTTTTTGTTTAGGTTTAAGATTTTTGTATGATTGAATTTTAAAAGTGTAAGTTATTTGGTCAATATTTATTAATGAAAAAATAAATAAAAAATTTCAAAATTTTGCGGGGGGGAGGGGGGGGAACTGAAAAATACATTACAAGTTAACTAGGAATAGTGGACCGCCCTCTATCTCCGTCTCTGCAGCAATGGCTAGCATCATCTACTGCTCAAAACTCTTTGGGAAGAAAAATTGAAATGCCTGATGTTTCTTTTCTTGGGTGGTTCGGGGATGACGTGTTCTGGGGTGGAAGAGGGGGTGTGTGTGTGTGGGGTGAGTGTAGAAGAAGATGATTGGGGTGGGGATTTTGTACTCGTTCGCATTTTTTAAAAAGTTTAGGAGTAAGATTGCAATTTTTTCTTTTCTTTTCTTTTTTGTTTTATTTATATATGAGGGTATATTGGTCATTTTTCGTTAAAAATAGGTGAAAATGACGTTTTTTTGCAATGAAACGTTGAAATAAGGGTGGCAATGTAAAAAAAATTAAACGTATGGACATTTTGCACACTACATGTCATACGTATGGACGTTTTGTACGATTAAACCTTTTAAAGAAGTTCAAAGTTTGAGTTTCTCTAATAAAAAAGTCTAATTAAACTTTTACATATATGTATTTTACATTTGTTTTGAGCCCCATTATTTTTTTAAGAATGCATTCTTGAACAATAGATTTATGGGAAATAAGGAGTAGTATATAAAAAATCTTTCTAAATATAACTCAATTGAACAAATATAATAAAAATTCGAATGCAATTTTTGAATTCCCAATCAAATACTCAACCGCTTGTAAATAAAGGTTCTACTATCAGATTTTTTATGGTCAGAAGCTCCACTGTTGAAAACTCTACTCACAATCGTTATTCTAAACGAACCATTGCCCAAAAAGTAATATTTTAGGTTTGAAATTTTTTCGATAAGCACTAGTGAAAAATGTAATATATATATGCTAATATGCACACTGCATTTTCTAATATTGTAGTTTTCAATTAAAATTCGTTGATTTTTTGTTTAGTGACTAGTCGTAGAAAGTTGAGATGTGCAATAAAGTTGGATTACAATGAAATTGTAATGCATTTTTATACATTATAATATGCATGCGTGAATCTAACAATTATTATTTGCTTAATCCTAATATTTAATGTCATTTAGTATCACCTGAATTGTTTACCGGTGATGAATTAAAGAACACTACATAAAATTATATTTAAAATTATTTTTTAATTGCTTCTACATTTATTGATTATTTACATGAGAGCAAATAACTTTCTTCTTTGTTAATATATTACTTTTAAGAGAGAATTATCAAATTTATAGAAGTCACATGCATTACCTAACATTTAACATATTATTACATATAAGTTTGAGCCCCATTTTTCCATTAAGAATGCATTTGAGAATAGTAGATTAATAGAGAATATGTAGTTAAAAAATAAGAAAAAACTTTATATTTGCGTGTAATATTATTTTATTGAAGAATGTGTGGTAGAAAAGAAAATAGAGAAAAAATGTATTTTGAAAATAATGGAAAAAAAAAAAGAGCATAAATAAGTACTTATATTGGATTTTTCTATTTGTACATAAAAAAATGTGTATAATGGACCACATAATATGATATAGAAAGAAAAGACTGGATTAAAAAGTTGATTGTATTTTAAACTGACAAATGATATAATTGTTGAAAATCGATTCAAGAATTATTCAACTTTGACTTAGTCTTTGATATTTATTTTCCCCGGCATATTCTTGCTCCTTAATTAACTGTTTTTTGGTTAGTAAATAAGTCTGAAAGTAGTGGCAATAATATCTGATATTAGTTGAGATTTTCTAGCTTGTCTATTTGCTTGTAAGCCTATAAATAGGCACCTTCAATTCTGAAATAAAATGCGCGGTAGATAACTTGCATACTCTGCATTTGTGAGTGTTAATTTCTCTATGCATCTTCCTTTTTCCAATACTCTGCTACTCTAGATTCCCAACATTTGTGGTATTAGAGCCCGGTTCAGATTCAACTGAGCTTAGTGAGGTAAAACACTTGAGACGAAGAGAGAAACACCATGACTTCAAATGGAAATTCATTGAGCATTTCTCAACCCGCCATCCTTATTTTTAAAGGAGAGAGTTATGAATTTTGGAGTGTCAAAAGGAAGACTCTATTTAAGTCTCAAGACCTATGGGACTTGGTAGAGAATGGGTTTGTTCTTCATCCAACAAGCAGTTCATGATATTGTTTTCTCAAGAATTGCAGCAGCTAACACTTCAAAGGTAGCATGGACAGTTTTACAAACTCAGTTTCAAAGCTCATCAAAAGTAATAGCCGTGAAACTCCAAACTCTACGGCATGAGTTTGAAACTTTACTCATGAAAGGTAATGAATCAGTGCAGAGTTTTTTGTTTAGAGTGGTGGCAATTATAAGCAAAATGAGGTCATATGGAGACAAAATAACTGATCAAATTGTAGTTGAAAAAGTGTTAAGGAGTTTAACTCCTAAGTTTAATCATGCTGTAGCTGCAATTGAAGAGTCCAAAGACATGTCAAATTTTTCATTTGATGAATTGATGGGATCTTTGCAAGCTCATGAGGCAAGGATAAATATGTCGGTTGAAAACTTGAAGAGAAAGCATTTCAAGTGAATGGGGAGGCATTCAATTTAAGAGAGTTTGATAGGACAGCAAGAAGAGGACGAGGCAGAGGTGCATTTAGTGGAAAAAATCGTGGTCGAGGTAGAGGTAGAGGTTTTGAACAAAGGCACTCCACCTATAAGCAAAATGGCTACAAAAGTGGAATCCAATGTCATCATTGCAAGAAGTTCGAGCACGTAAAAGTAGATTGCTGATACAAGGAGAAACAAGTGAATTATGCAGAAGAAACTGAGGAAGAAAGCAAGTTATTCATGGCCCATTATGAGACTAATGAAGTTCCAGGTGGTGTGTAGTTTGTAGATAGTGGATGCTCCAATCATTTGTTAGGGACGAAGGCGTTGTTTAAAGAGCTTGATGAGACTCAAAAAATGAATGTCAAGCTTGGTGATAATAAAGATATTCAGGTTCAAGGAAGAGGCACAGTAGCAATCAAAACTAGCCATGGTAAAGTAAAACTTCTGCATAACGTTCAATTTGTTCCTAGTTTGGCACATAATTTATTAAGTGTTGGGCAATTAATGGCTATAGGATATTCAGTTTTATTTGATGATGGAGCATGTGTTATTAAAGATAAACAATCAGGACAAACAATGGTTAATGTTCACATGACCAAAAATAAAATGTTTCCACTTAAAGTCTCAAATGTGGAAAATTTTGCTCTTGTTGCTGGTGAACAGAATACCTCAAAACTGTGGCACCTTCAGTATGGACATCTTAATGTCAGGGGACTAAAAATGTATGGCTCTTGGATTACCAAAAATTGATTCTTTTGATTTATGTGAGGGATGCATTTATGGGAAACAAACTAGAAAACCATTTCCTACTGGAAATGCTTGGAGGGCTTCTACCAGTCTTGAATTAATTCATGTTGATTTGTGTGGACCTATGAACACAAAATCATTAGGAGGGAGTCGTTATTTTCTACTTTTTATTGATGATTTTAGTCGCATGAGCTGGGTGTATTTTTTGAAGTACAAATCACAAACTTTAGAGAAGTTCAGGAAATTCAAGGCTTTGGTAGAGAAACAAAGTGGGTCCTGCATAAAAGCTCTTCGTACAGACAGAGGTGGTGAGTTCTTGTCTAATGAATTTAACCACTTTTGTGAAGAAGATGCCGCAGGGAATTAACAGCACCTTACACACCAGAGAAAAATGGAGTGGTTGAACGAAAGAATCGAACCGTGGTTGAAATGGCAAGAAGTTTACTAAAAGGCAAGGGACTTCCAAATCAGTATTGGGCAGAAGCAATTACTACCTCAATGTATCTACTAAATATTTTTCCTACAAAGGCTATCTTAAATCAAACGCCATATGAAGCTTGGAGAGATACAAAGCCTTTGGTAAGCCATTTAAGAATTTTTTGTTGTATTGCTTATGCTTTGGTAAATTCTCAAAATCGCCAAAAACTAGATGAAAAATCTGAAAAATGCATTTGCGTCGGTTATTGTCTTGAATCCAAAGCATATAGATTATATAACCCTCTTAGTGGCAAAGTGTTGTTAGCAGAAATTTAATTTTTAATGAAGAAGCAGGCTGGAATTGGAGTAGCAGTAGTGACGGAACTCAATTTGAAACTTCATTGAATGAAATAGTGGACCCAATACTAGCAAACTCAACAGATTCCTCTCCCTCATCTTCAAGTAGTAGCAGCCCAGCGAATTCTTCAAGTTCATCTACTACAAATTCAACAGACAACAGCTCATCTTTCTTGAATGAGTCATTCGATGAGACACCTCCAATGAAATTCAGATCTTTGAAAGAAATATATGAATCTGGTGCATTTGCTTTATTTGTTACAGATCCTACAACTTATGAAGAAGCAACAAAAATGGAGGAATGGCAAAATGCAATGAAGGAAGAATTCATGGCAATACAAAGAAATGAAACTTTGGAGTTGACAGACTTGCCTAATGGAAAAAATGAGATTGGCTTGAAATGGATTTTCAAAGCAAAGTACCATGCAGATGGAAGTATACAGAGGCACAAGGCTCGACTAGTAGTAAAGGGATACTCACACCAACATGGTATTGATTACGAAGAGACGTTTTCTCCCGTTACTCGATTTGAAACCGTGAGAACATTTTTTGCCTTGGCTGCACAACTAAAATGGCCTACTTATCAATTTAATGTAAAGTCTGCCTTTTTGAATGGTGAATTGGAAAAGGAGGTCTATGTTACTCAACCCGAAGGTTTTGTAGTCAACGGCAAAGAAGAAAAGGTGTACAAACTAAGAAAGGCACTCTACGGGTTAAAGCAGGCTCCACGAGCATGGTATTGCAAGATTGATTCGTATTTTCTACAAAATGGGTTTGAAAGGAGTGAAAATGAGCCTACACTTTACTTGAAGAAACAAGGTAAAAATGATCTTCTTATAGTCCGCCTCTATGTTGATGACATAATTTACATAGGTTCAACTCGCTCATAGCTGAATTCAAATCTAGTATGACGAGTATGTTTGAAATGTCAGACTTAGGGTTGTTGCATTATTTCCTTGGGCTTGAAGTGAAGCAAGGAGAAGATGGAGTTTTTATTTCACAAAGGAAATATGCAATAGACCTGCTCAAAAGATTTAATATGGTGAATTGCAAGGTTGTAGCTACACCAATGAATGTGAATGAAATATTGCAGCTTGAAGATGGTACTGAAAAAGCTAATGCAAGAAGTTTTAGAAGTTTAGTTGGAGGTTTGATTTATTTGGCTCATACTCGACTAGATATTTCATTCTCTGTGGGTGTTATTTCAAGGTTTATGTGTAATCCTTCAAAGCATCATTTTGGAGCTGCAAAAAGGATCTTACGTTATGTTGCTGGAACATTGGATTATGGAATTTGGTATACTCATGTTTCAGATTTTAGACTATTTAGTTTTACTGATAGCGATTGGGCAGGCTCTTTGGATGATAGAAGGAGCACTTCAGGCAATATTCCCAGTCTTGGTTCAGGTGCAATTACATGGTGTTAAAAAAAAAGCTACAATAGCATTATCATCTTCAGAGGCAGAGTATGTTGCAGCTACTACTTCAGCTTGTCAATGTATATAGTTTAGAAGGCTTCTTGCAGATATTCATCAAAGGCAAGAAAGTGCAATTGAAACTTTCTGTGACAACAAAGCCACAATTGCAATGACAAAAAATCATGCATTTCATGGAAAAACAAAGCACATAGACATTCGCTTTCATTTTATTTGTAACCTGGTGGCAAAAGAAGAGATTGTATTGAAGTTTTACAACACAAATGAACAAGTGGCAGGTATATTTACGAAGGCTCTATCATGTCAAAAACATGTCTACTTCAGATCACTACTTGGTGTGTGCAATTTTGAATCAAGGGGGAGTGTTGAAAATTGATTCAAGAATTATTCAACTTTGACTTAGTCTTTGATATTTATTTTTCCCAGCAGATTTTTGCTCCTTAATTCATTGTTTTTTGGTTAGTAAATAAGTCTGAAAGTAGTGGCAATAATATCTCATATTAGTTGAAATTTTTTAGCTTGGCAGTTTGCTTGTAAGCCTATAAATAGGCACCTTCAATTCTGAAATAAAACGCAGCAGATAACTTGCATATTCTGCATTTGTGAGTGTTAAATTTCTCTTTGCATCTTCCTTTTTCCAATAACTTGCATATTCTGCATTTGTGAGTGTTAAATTTCTCTTTGCATCTTCCTTTTTCCAATACTCTGCTACCCTAGATTCCCAACAAGAGCGTCATATGTCATTATATAATCCATTATATAAATCTTGATATACATATAATAAGACCTGTTTATATTGCATCCCAAAGGAACATAAATGTTTCATTACATAAAATGTCATTAATTTACCCTTTTTTGATAAATCAACCTATTTGGTTCAGATAAAAATAAGATTTTTAGTAGATTTTGATAAAAAAAATTGATGAAACGTTTTGTTGAAAAGTTGATAAAAATTGTAAATTCATGTAATTGAAATTAATTATTGATTTTGATTTAAGTTTTTATCAACTATTTTAGTAAAATCAAACATAATCTAAAATTATATTATTTATGAAGTTGATAATGTTCAATAATTTATAACGAACATGGAATTTATGGAAAATTTTCCTCACCTTTGATTATTCCTCCGGTGGTAATACAATTTTAAAAGCTTAAATCAAATTATAATTCCCCCTCCCTTCCCCAACTTTTCACCTCATTTGCCGCTTCTCTCCCTTTACGAGAGTGAGTGTGGCAATCAATATAGCAAAAATCAAGAATCTGCCAGAATAAATACTCCAAAAATGTCGAAGGCTAAAAGTCTTGCAGGTTTGATTTTGATCACTTTCATTGTTTTCTCCCAAGCCAAAGTGATCCATGACACCCCAAAAAACTTATTGAAGAAGCGGGTGGTGAGAGCATTCAACCGCCAAACCAGCTCCCCTCCGCCCCCATTTGTGCCTAAATACGACGAGCATCAAGCCGCGTATGTCAAAGCTCACAATGACCTCAGGAGGAAAGTTGGCGTCCCGCCATTGACGTGGGACGCGAATTTAACCGCGGCCGCTCATTCATGGGCGGAGCAGCGCAAGGTCGATTGCGATTACAGGCATCATTCCCCCGGAAAATATGGTGAGAATCTTTTTTGGATGCAATATTCGGAGTTTACACCGGCTTCTGTGGTACAACATTGGTTCAATGAACAACAGTTTTTCGATCATACCAAGAATCTTTGCCTGTGCCAACCGGAGACAGATGGATGTGAATGTGGACATTATTTGAATCTGATATGGAAAACTACCACAAGGGTTGGGTGCAGTGGCTCTGTTTATTGCGACGATCAAAAGGGTGTTTACGTTGTATGTTCCTATGATCCTGCGGGGAATATAAAGGGTATGGACCCATTAAATCCTGGTAATTGAGGAGGATTTTCAAATGTTGGTCAGTTTTGTTAGGTATATCTCTACAATAATTTTGACTTTTAAGCTAAGCCGAATGTCGTAATGGAACGAGAATGTTCCTTCGTCCTGCTTATTTTCTTCAAGGATGTAGTTTCGAAAGCGTTGTCATTATATATTAGATTCGTATGTCTGCTTGTAATTTCTGCTATTCTTTGAAATCTAAGATTGTACGGATTTTGACAGGAAGAAAATTCTTTCGTTTTAATCATTTATCTCGTCGTAAATTCTTCAAGGTCTATTTTTTTGATAATATCCACCCTTAAAAGCCATGTTCTAAAAGGCGCGAAAATGCGCCGCCTAAGCACGATGCGCGTCGAAAATGCATCGAATTCGGTCAATGCGCGTAAAAATGCATCTGATTCAAAAAGGCGGGATAATGCGCGCACCTATGCGGGATTAGGTGCGCCTAATTCCGCCTAGGCGGCGCATTATCCCACCTAATCCCCCCCCCCCCCCTTTTTGTAAATTTTTTTTATGATATATTAAAAATCTATTTTTTTATATAAAAATATATTTAATACCTTAAAAATAATTAAAATAATATTAAAAGTACGAAACGCATTATGACGCATATTCTCCGCATTGACACGCTTAAACTTGTGATNAAATCATTTTTTTTATATAAAAATATATTTAATTCCTTAAAATAATTAAAATAATATTAAAAGTACGAAACACATTATGATGCCTATTCTTCGCATTGACACGCTTAAACTTGTGATTCTTGATTCTCGACCTCAACGCATCGCAACGCATTACGCATTTTAGAACACTGCTTAAAAGTGCTTACCGCTAAGCCTTGATGTAGTATTTGATATACAAGTAGAATAATTCTTTTAAACTTACCGAACCACATCTACGGCTTCTACATACCAGTATATGGAAGTTTATCGACTTATAACTACTTGCAGATGAATTTAAACGTCAAAAATTTTTAGGCCGCTAAAATAAACTTTAACCATCGAAGATCTCACATCTCATGCAGTCTCCCTTGGTATTAAAAAAAACAAGAAGATCATATATGCACATTTGTCACGTCCTGGCTCTTTTAGTTTACAAATGAAATTCTCACGAAATCATTAATTCCACTTAATCCTTAACTGAACTAAATCCTAGTTATAAAATGCTGTCATCTACTGCAAAAGTCATCTTTTCACGAATTAAGATACTTGTACAGAAATGTTTTGACAGATGCTGAGGTAACATGATTTCGACACCAGGAGGTAGCATGATTTTGACCCTTGATTTAAATTTCATTAATTCAAATCAAGGACCAAAATGCATACCGCCTCAGTAATGGTTAATTAAAGAATAGGTAAAAAAATAAAAAATAAAAAATAAAAAATAAAAAAAATAAAAAAATAAAAATTAGCTACCTATAAACCATGCATCTGTATAACGTAACGCCACGTTCTTTCCCTAACGAAAACTCCGAAAATTTAGATTTCCCCAGTAAAAAAATGCTTTGCAAATCACAACCCGAAAATTGATCAAATCTACTAAAACTCGTCCGCCAATTAATTTCACACACTATCTATAAACACGTGAAGATAAAAAAATAAAAATAAATAAAATTGAAGGCGCAACAAAGAACCTGAAGTACAATCAATATCTGCAGTAAAAAAATAAATAAATAATTCGGACAAAAATGAGTCCCGTTTGGTCAAGATTAATTTTGATTAAATTTATTAATATTTATAACCTCTTAAATCTTATTGACTTTAATTTTGACATACTTGATGTAATCACGTGCTTTTTGGAATCCATATAGAAAAATTATATTGCCAACATCGAATTTATTACTATTAGAATAATGTTATTTGTACATAAGAAAATTGTCGGTGATGTGGAGAAGTGGATTACCTTATTTGTTTGTTGTTCACATTTTAATTATAATGTAAGATTTTAAACTTTGTTCACGTTGGATATATCTTCTCGACTTCTTTTTTTTTTCTTTCTTCATATTGTTATCCTTAACATTCAATTAATTATCAAATTATTTTCTAATGAAATTTCTGTCGAAATATTCTTTTAGTGTGTTTTAAAATGGTGAGCAAATATTTTATCAAAAATTTATTATTTATTATTTTATTTATAAAGTCTTTTTTGCCCTCTTAACAGATTTTTTGATGGAGATCATTATTAGAGACAAGATGTTATAATTAATGAAAATTTGAAAATAAAGGTGAGATGAAAATAAAAAAGTTAAAAATATAAATATAACAAAAAACAAATATTAGAGGCATTTATTATAATTATAAAATATGGTACAAAAAATAAAAATTGTGGTGAATTTTTTTTTCTTGAAAAGTAACTTATTAACAAAAGAAAAAAATGACACCCGAACAAAGGCAAAATTTTTATATAACTCTTTATAAGAATTTTTATATTAGCCAACATTCTAGGAACCCAAAAAATTACAGTCTCATTAAAAGGTAATTTAAGGTAAAATTACACATTCATTTTTTTATATATAAAAAGTTTGTCCAGTACAATAATTCAGGCCCTGTTTGTTTGAAATTAAGATTACATTTTAATCTAAGTCAAACAATCAATATTAACCACATCTTTCATGAGTCCCACAACTTTTCAACCACATATTTCAAAAATTTCTATCACAATTTATTAAAAATCTAATTTTAATCCCCACCGAACACCCACTCAATCTGATCAGCAAATATTACCCTTCCGATCTGAACCCTAATATAGTGTACCAAATGCACCCAAATGGGAAAATGTAATCACATGCATTCCTCTTTGGTGTTGAGTGCCCAAACCCAAAGAGATGGTGGCCAGAGATAAAGGCGGTGTAATGTTACTGAAGAGGGTGACAAGCTCTTGATAACTGCAGAGTATTGTAGGATCATTTGGACCTTTTCAATTATTAAAACTACTATTTTGTAGGGCCAAAAGTTACATTTAGTCAATAAATGTGTTAACTTGTTTTGTTTATACTTTGTTGTTTGATGTTTTCGACATATTAAAGAAGAGATAATGAAAAGAAAAAGAGTGTAAACTGGACACAAACTTGTGGACAAAATCCCAACAATCCACCACCCACTCCCTTCCATTCTACTCCATCACTTCGCCCCCCTTGCATGCCCCGTTTACTATAATACATTGAGGTATGATAATTAGTGTCATTTCGCTGGACTTTTGTTTTTGCTTTTGTTTCTATCTATATAATAAAATTTCCTCTTAAGTCATTATTTTTCAAAAAATTAGATACATAGGTCTAAAAGTTGTTTTCTAATCTCATTAGCGATTTTTAACTTTTCGAAAATCTTGAGGTGAATTCCTTTGGGACACCCAACTTTTCATATGGATGTCGTGAGTGTTAAGATTTGGAATTTCATCTTAAAATATCAACCTTATAAAGAGAAGTAACTCAAACTCTTATAAATTGGTTTATGTTTTCATCTTTATTCAATAGGATTTTATCCCTTAACATGTCCCTGCAAGATGGTAGATCGTTTGAGCAGACCAATTTTGAAATTCGTGTGCTCAATTTTATTTTATTTTAGTTTTAATTGGATCAAATTGCTCGTTGGAGTTGAATAGACTCGGATACTATCTTAAAATTTGGGATTACATCTTAAAAGGTCAACCTTATTAAGAAGAGAAGTTCAAACTCTTATAAATTGGTATATGTTTTTAACTGTATTCGATGTGTGATTTTATCCCTTAACAATGTGGCTATTTAAAGATTATAGAGGATTTGTTTGGCAGAATTTTTGCTTCTGTTTCCGTTTTTTGTATACGATGACTTCTTTTTATAAGCTCTTATATAATACAAATTACTTTTATAAAATTATTTAAATAGGTCTAAATTTATTTTTTTTTTAGTATCAAAACAGCTTTTTTATTTTTCAAAACCTTGTCAAATGAGCGCATATAGGTGAAGATGCCTCCCATACGATATTAAAAGGCTAGGGGCATAACTATCATACTTTAGGTCTAAATTTCTTGAAGTTATTTTCCCTAATTAGTAACACATCTCGTTACATTAATGTTTTTCACTTAAAACACATTTAAGTGTTTGAGATAGATAGACATTCTACTGATATTCGCACCGTAGCTTAGGGTAATTAAGGAGAAAAATTTGAACACGACGATTTTATATGCACACATGCTGAAATCGCTAACCTCAAACCATGCAAATCAAAACACATCGACTTCCTAAGTGGTAAGAGTGAAATAAAGTGAACATTAAATTTCAAGACGTCATGATTTGAATAGTTCGAAGTTCGAAATATCATGATCCAAATGAACGATTGTACTGAAATCTCTCTCCTAATTAAGCCCACTTGCTTTTTAATAGAACTCATCCCCAACACACACAGCTAATTATAATGGTATCCAAGGCGCGAATCAACTTTTATCTACGTTTGTTTTACTTTTAACTGTTTTACGGGTAATCACTTTGGATTTGATGTTGCTTTAAAGAACATTCCTTTACCCAAGTTGTGCATAAGCCTCCATTTGGTACACATTAAAATTTCCATTCTCATTATTTTACTCATTTTCAACCATACTTTTTTCAATAGAAGAATATTTTTCATCACATCAATACCTTTTTATTCTTTTACAACCACATATTCTCCATCAATCTACCATTCCATAATACATTTTTTCAAAATTATGTGGTTCAAACACACCCTTACAATTGTTTTGAGTGTTGCAAGAACGTTAGAATGAATACGTTATTATACTAAAATCAATAAAATTATAGTTGATATATTGTCTATTTAAGAGTTAAGACGACTTAAATATCTGATACATTTTTTTCGTCAACTTAAAAAAAACTCGTGTTTATTATGCCATATCAATAGAATAAGACAAATACGTTAAAATCTTTAAATGAGAACTTATTAAAGACTCGACTCATAGACAGGTGATAAATAACATTATTCAACATGAATTCTAATTCATCAATTTACTGCAATTCTAATGATTAATACCTGTGCATGATTGTAGGAATGTAAAGATTATTATTCAGATATATTAACAGGGAAATTAGTGGGACCCATCAAATTAATTTGGGTAATTTGCCTATAAAGGCCACGCCACGGGTATCAAGAACTGAACTCGTAACAATTTATTCCACACGGCCAATTGAAGTCTCATCCACGCACATGATCCAACTATGGCTGACCAAAACTCCACAGAAGCCATAATCATGGCGGCACTCTCTACTCTATCCTCTTCCCATATCTCAGATCTCAGCCACTCCATTGCCGCCCTCTTCCACCGTCACCGCCGCCGCCTCTTCTCTCTCCTTTCCTCCCCAACCATCTTCTCCTTCACACTACAGCACTTGCAAACTATCTCCCTTCACAAGAAGTCCCTTCTAATCGCCCATTATCTATTGCTTAATCTCTCCGTTTTGAACCACTTCTTGAGGAATAATACAACCGCACCACCCTACGCCGGCGCCGGAATGAAACTCCGGGACCTCGACGCGGTTCTTCTTTTACTTCTTCTCTGCGAGTTGCATCAGAATGAACCGGAAGCTCTTGAATCGCCTCCGTCATTCTGGCGGGGGGTTCTGTGTAATTATGTGGCTGATACAATGTTGAAATTGACTAGCTTTGGAGCATCCAATGGTGAAGTTCTGATGGAATACATAGAGAAAGTGGTTAAATGTAGGAATTTTGTTAATGTAATGGGTCGTGATAGTGGTGGTGGTGATGAAGGGAAGGACGGGAGGGAGGTGGCGACGTCCGTAGCGGCGGTGGTTGCTTTGCCGTCGGTGGAGGTGAGTGGCGGCGGCAAGGAGTGCGTAATATGCAAAGAAGAGATGACCAAAGGAAGAGACGTCTGTGAATTGCCATGCAATCATTTGTTTCATTGGATGTGCATATTGCCTTGGTTGAAGAAGAGAAACACGTGTCCTTGTTGCCGGAGCAGACTTCCGACCAATGACGTTCTCGGCGAGATCGACCGGTTGCTAGAGGATCTCGCCAAGATTGACGATGGCGGTGATAGATTATACCGTGAATGCTTGTGTACATAATCAGATAAATTAAAGTTCGTCTTGTAAAATCTTGAAATTGAGAAATTAGTAAAAAAATATAGATATTATTTCCCCCTCGACATCTCAAATTTACTTTTGAGTTGAACCGTCAAATGTAATGACCTCGACTCAAGTGTGGGTAAAAAATGATGACCAATACAAAGCCGTACATAATACCTTTTGCGGAAGATAATCATGATTTACCATCTCATCAAGATCGGTGATCACGGATACATAAATGATCGTGTACATGATTAATTTGATTATTAAAGCTCGTCTTGTAAAATCTGATGTAGAAGAATGGACCGTTATGATGAAGGATTTGCAGGAGAATTGAAACCACTCATTCATGATCACAAAAATGTGTTGTATGTGGTTCAGGGTAGGGATAATTAGAGATGCATAAATGCAAATTTGATATGTCGTACCTGTACCAATAGAGACAGAAGAGTATACGTGTAAAATACGTCCTAAAACAGATGTTTGGTCTAAAAATGGAGAGGATTTTGCTATGGGTACCCGAGCGTTTATACGCCCGGTTACCCGGCCCCACTGTCCCCCTCACAATGGGGAGGGAGGGAGGGAGGGAGGGGGCAGAATTATTATATTTACGCGGGGTCCACAGTGAGCCCCTCACTTATGTGAGGGGCGGGTAACCCGGAGTGTAAACACTCCGGATACCTTTAGCAAAATTCAAATAGAGATAAGTTTTATGGCTTGATTCGTTTGTCATCATAAACATAATACCAAAATTGATTTGGCAGAGTTTGGGAGATACAAAGATATTTAATGTCTTCTAAATTCGGTCCATGTTTGGTTCAATTAAAAAAGTTGATTAAACTTAAAGTCAAAATCAACAATAAATTTTAACCACACGCTTTATGGAATCCATAACTTTTCAATCACATATTTCATTAATTTTTATCAAAATCTATTAAAAAAATGATTTTTATCTAAACCAAACATGTGTTAGATAAATAATATTGTCCATGTTTAGAGTAGCTAAAATCAGAAATTTAGTAGGTTTTGATTTTTTTTAAAAAAAAGATGATATATGTGGTTGAAAAGTTTGGAATTTTATAAAATGTGTAGTTAAAATTAATTGTTGATTCAAACTTAATTTTTGATTGATTTTTTAAGCTATACTAAACAGAGGCTAAGGAAAAAAAACAAAAAGAGTTCGTTGAAAGAATAATTCCATTTCACCAGAAATTTCACATGGAGGTGGGTCCCGCAGTGAATAAAATATTGCAAAAAATGCAGGCCCACCTGTGTGTTTCTTATTTGTTGATTTTCTGTGTATACAGTATTTTGAACACACTGCAAAGCTGTAGTTAAAATCTTTAGTAATGTTCAAATTTAATAGAACAAAAATGCACTTTTAGTTCTTTGAACGAAAAAATTCATATACGATTAGTGATGACAAAAAAACCATCGCCTCGTCTCGGGTCTTGAGCATCCCCACCCTGAACATGTCCCGTGAAGAATAAAAAAAAAAAAAAAACTAACTACAAATTAAAAAAGCACAAAAAATTTTGTTTTCAGTGCTTGCTTTGAATATTGATATAGTTAGCTTGAGCATTATTTGCTTTGGATTTTAAAATTTTGAATTTGTATTTTAACTGAAAAATTTTTGAAAGAAAAATAATGGGACAAGAAATGGGGCAGGCCCACACCTCGCACCGAGCCCCGCCCCGTTCTATCCTATCTAAGGCAGGGTAGGATACGGGACGGGTGTAGGGCGCGGGCTTGCCCCGCCCCGAACACAAACCCGTGCCCTGAACCCGCCCCGTTGCCATTTTTATATACGATCAACTTACGTTCATACTTCATACTCGTGTTATAATTTGTATGATTTAAAACTCATAACAATTGGTCAATCTTTAGGTAAAATGCCAACGGCAGTTTACAAGTTAATTTTTTAAAGAGAGCAAAAATTAAACAAGATTATAAAATTTTTAAATATAACAGTTCAAGTTAAAGTACATAAATTTTGTTTTAAGAGAAAAACATCACATAGGATTAATGAATTAATTATTATTATTATTATTATTATTCAATTTTAAACACAAGTAACATTAAGCCCCTGTCTGGTGGGATTAAAATTAGAGGTGGGCTCCCAACTGGCAAAGATGAGGGCGCTTCAAGGCTGGCAGATCAGAGGTCGTGAGTTCGATTCCTGATGGCTCTTGGAAGGCAGATATTCTCCTGGAAGGCAGGATTTATACTGGAAGGCAGGAGCTCTACTGGAAGGCAAGATGCAGGATGGGTCGACTTGCTTGGCACTTTGGCAGATCAGTTGGGGGCACTTAAAAACACTGGCCAGTTTGGGGCATAATACCTAAGTATCAAAAAAAAAAAAAAAAAAATTTAGAGGTGGGCATTTTTTTTCCCCAAAATCAGTGGAACTAGACCAAAATCGAATATAATCGGTAGGTTCGGTTCCGGTTCCTTTATTAAATCGATAGATTTTGGGATTATGTATCGAAAACTGATCAGTTCTGATCCGATTATTGGTACTGTCTTAGAATCAATAGTAAATTTGGTTCTCTTCAGTTTCTCTTTTTGTTGGTATATATTGCACAAATATGCACTACATTTGAATACTAGACCCTAAAACTATCTCACGCCAAAATTTAACTATCCTTACACTTCTTCTTACTTTTACATTAAAACTTAATGGGTAATCAACATTTAAATATAAATAATATTTTAAATATTTTACAAAAATTCAAGAAAAAATATATTTTTAGTTCAATCTTTCTTAATAACTCAAATTTCTGATTATTTTCAAAACGATCGATCATCAGAATCAAAATATTCCACTTGAAGATAATCTGATTATAAATACTGCATATATTTTTTATATATATATATCGTTGTATGAATTTTCTTAACAATTAATTTTTTATATTAATCTTTCAGTTTATATTATGTGTAATAATTTATCATTTTTATGCCCTTATTAATTGACCTTGAGTCTTGGAGTGTATTTTTGTTTATTGCGTTGTTTAATTAACTCTGTTTTCTCTATTTTTAATTTAATAAGTAGTTTAATGCATTATTTTAAAAAAAAAAAAATATATATATATATAAAGAATCTGACCAAACTAGAACTCGTTGGTTCGATTCCGGTTTGGTTCTATATTTAAATATGTAACCAAAGGTTCTATTTATAAGATTCTCATTGATACTTGGTCCAATTTGGTTCCCTTCGGAATTGGATCAAATCAAACTGCTTCCACTCCTAATTAAAATCAAATTTTTAGTATATTTGAATAGAAATTGATGAAATATAGATTGAAAAGTTATGGAACCTATAAAAAGTATGTTTAAAATTAATTATTAATTTTAATTTAGATTAAATTTTAGATTTTAATCATTTCCAAATAGGGGCTTAAGTATTATTATTATTATAACGTGTTAATTTCACAAATGGTCACTGAAGTTATAGCAAAATTTCAAAATGGTCACTG
>CAIGRS010283175.1:0-10416 GCA_903798395.1 Fraxinus floribunda
AAGGTTTTCGCAACGTTTTTTGAACGTTACAAAAGCCGATTTTTGTTGTAGTGTACTCTAAGTCAAACAATGAATGATACGAACCATGTGGTTCTACCTTTGGCTATACAAATGTCAAACTCTCATATCCCACATGGAGAAAAATCGAAAAAAGTTTGGAGGTGTGGATTTCAAAAGATGGCAATAAAATATATTGTTCTATCTTACAACTGTGAATTTGGTAAAATTCTTAAACGAGACCGCTCTTATGGTACAAGGGAAAAATAATCATGAGTCGATATTGCATTGGAAGCATGGAAGCACTCAAATTTCCTTTTCAAAAATGGCATCCTAAATGGATTGGACAATACACTTTATGTAGTGTATAGGTCGATGAACTTGGCCAAAACTCTACGGAAATAATTAGAGAAGAAGTATAAGACTAGGGATATCGGAACAAAGAAGTTCATTGTCTACAAGTTTTCAAACTACAAAATGATAGACTCCAAAACTGTGATAAGTCAAGTATAAATTTCAAGTCCTAATTCATGACATACATGCAGAAACGATGGAATTGAGTGAATCATTCCAAATTGCAGCCTTTATTGAGAAACTCACTCTTATGTGGAGAGATTTCAAAACTTATCTCAAGCACAAACAAAAGGAGATGAACTTGGAGGAATTATCAGTCTATTTGATGAATGAGGAAAACCATAAAAACACGGAAAGAAAATTTATTGTTCAACTTAGAGCAAATTTTGTTGAAACGGGTTCAAAAGTTGTCAACAAGAAGCGTAAGATCTTTGGTAATGCACCAAGAAGAGATAACTCCAAGAAGTTTAAAGACAATTGCGAAAAAATCGAACATCATTCAAATGAATGTCGAAAGGCAAAGAAGACTGCACAAGCAAATATAGTTGAAAGAGACGCTCTTGCTAAAGGGATTCAAGAGATGAGTCCATCTGCGATTGGTTCTGAATGTAAAACGATTGGTCATCCAAAGGATTAGTGGGTCGACACTGATACTACCCACCATATTTGTTCAGATAAGACCATGCTCTCAAACTATCATGAATTGAAAGGAGAAAAGCTGTTCATGAGGAACTCTGCAAGTTTGAAGGTTGAAGGACTTGGGAAAATCACGTTTAATGACTTCCCGGTAAAAACTAGTCCTCAATAATGTCTTCGATGTGTAAGTCATTCGCAAGAACCTAGTTTTGGGGTCTCTACTTAGCAAGAACAGCTTTAAACTTGTATTTGTGTCGGACAAGTTCGTACTTACCAAAAATGATATGTATGTTGATAAGAGTTATCTAAGTGAAGGAATGTTCAAAATGAACATTCTTACAATTGTACCAAAAAAGCATTATGAATAAAAATTTCAATTTTGTTTATATGTTTGAGTTGTCTTGTTTATGGCATAGTTGATTAGGACATTTTAATTACAAATCTATGCACAAATTTATGAATCAAAATTTAATTCAGACACTTNTTTAATTACAAATCTATGCACAAATTTATGAATCCAAATTTAATTCAGTCACTTAAAATTGATTCTAATAAAAATGTGAAGTGTGTGTTGAAGCCAAGTTGGTTAAAAGACATTTTCACTTAGTTCAAAGGAACATGACACCTTTAGAATTAATACATAGCAATCTATATGATTTGAAATTCGTTCAAACTAAAAGTGGTAAGAAATAATTTATAACGGTCATCGATGATTGTACAAAGTATTGCTATGTCTTTCTACTACGAAATAAAGATGAAGCCAAAGATTTATTCAAACATTATAAGATGGAAATTGAGAATCAACTTGGTAAACGAATAAAAATATTCATATTAATAGAGGGGGTGAATATGGGACACTGTTTGAAGAATATTGTTCCGAGCATAGAATCATTCATCAAACTACGACACCTTACTCACATCAATCGAATGGTGTTGCTGAACGTAAAAATCGAACTCTTAGAGAGATGATGAAAGTAATGTTGATAAGTTTGGGTCTACCCTAAAACTTGTGGGAGGAAGGTATTCTTTCAACAAATGGCATTCTTAACAAGATATTTCTTAAGAAAATGAATGAAAAAAAATACATATGAACTATGGCAATGTCATCCTTCTTCCTACCAACATTTGAAAGTGTGAGGGTGTTTGGCTAATGTTAAAGTAACTAAGCCTAAACAAGTGAAAATTGGTCATAAAACAATTGATTGCATATTTATTGGATACACTAATAATAACAGTGCATATTGTTTCCTTGTACATAAATCTAAAATTCAGGATGTACATGAAGGAACCATAATTTAATCGAGAAATGCATTTTTTACATGTAAAAACAAGGAAAATGCAATTTCAAATAAAAGAACTTATGATGTGACAAATGGCACTTCAAATGAGGAAAACCAAGGCGTAGTAAAAGGGCTAGAATAGCTACTTCGTTTAGCCCAAATTTTCTAACATATATGGTAGAAAATGATTCAAAGGCTTTTGACATAGTAATGTCTACACCGGAAGCACTGCAATGGAAAAAAGCTATTAATAGTGAGATAGATTCTATAATGCAAAACCATACTCGGGAGTTGATTGATTTACCTCCCAAAAATTAGCCTTCAGGGTGTAAATGGATTTTCAAAAGGAAACTAAAATCGGACGGGTTCATTGACAAATATAAGGCTAGATTGATTGCAAGGATATAGACAAAAGAAAGGACTTGAATTCTTTGATACCTACTCACCCGTGACTAGAATCACTTTGATGAGATTGTTATTTGCGATTATGGCATTACATAATCTTGAGATTTATCAAATAGATGTAAAAATGACCTTCCTAAATGGTAAGTTAGAAAATGAGATATACATGGAACAACCCGAAGGGTTCGTCTCTCCTAATTATAAACAAAATGTTTGTAAACTAATTAAGTTATTGTATGGATTGAAACAAACTTCTAAACAAATGCACCAAAAGTTTGACAAAATAATGTTGTCTAATGGATTTAAGATAAACGAGTGTGACAAGTGTGTATACATAAAAAAAAAAACACACCAAAAGCCTATGTGATTGTATGTATTGTGGGGATGACGTGTTGATAATAGACAATAGTCATAAAATAATGTTAAACACCAAGAAAATGTTAACCAAATATCTTGATATGAAAGACTTGGGTGTGGAAAATGTGATATTAGGATTAAGATTTCTAGAAATCAGAAAGCTTTCCCAATCTCACTACATTAAGAGTATACTTAAAAGATATAACACACTTGAGTAAAATCCTGCAAAAATTCCAATTGAAACAAGTCTACACTTAGTTAAAAATACTGGTGAATGTGTCACAACTAATGTATTCAGAGGTTATAGGCAGTCTAATGTATATTACAAACTGTACTTGACCAAACATAGCATTTGCTATAAATAAACTTAGTAGATTCACAAGTAATTCAAGCCATGATCATTGGAAGACTTTCATAAAGGTTCTTAGGTACTTGAAGTATACTTTAACCTATAGATTGTACTTTACAAAATATCTAGCGGTATTGGAAAGATATTGTGTTTCAAATTGGATATCCAACATTAAGGATTCTCAATCTCCTAGTGTCATGTATTTACCATTGGTAAAACTGCTGTATCATGGAAGTCGACAAAGCAAATGTGCATAACTCGATCAACGATGGAATCGGAGTTTATTGCTTTGGACAAACTAGAGAAAAAGCATAATGACTTCATAACTTCTTGGAAGATATTCCATATTGGTTTAAGATGGTACATACAATGGTATATATAGTGATAGTCATTTGACTATTGGAAGGGCACAAAACAACATGTATAATGGTAAGTCTAGACATGTAGGTCGTAAAGCAATACCATTAAGTAATTGATGTCTAATGGTATCTTATCCATAGATTATGTGAAGTCAATGGAGAACATTGATGATCCACTTACAAAAGGTTTCTCGAGAGATCTAGTATGTTGCCTATCGAAAGTAATGGGACTAAAACTTACTACGTACGAATCTTTGTAATGGTAACACTACCTTGTTGATTGAAGATCTCAAAATCTTGGTTCAAGAGGACAATTAAGTTATGAAGATTCAATGAAACACTAGGAAAAATATTTTCTAACTCATTCTTATGATAATTAAAGTGCTTTCTACAAAATGTTAAAGGTTAAGATATTAATAATTCCTATATCTTGATTAAGTTAAGTAGAGTAAATTATTCTTAATAGGAGGTTACCTATGTAAATGTGAAGTGGTGTCGCTTCAACGAAAATTGTGCCTGTCTAAAGTTTTCTAAACACTTATGAAACCCTAGAGTGGTTCAAGGTTAAAATGAACCAAGTCGTGAGAACCATTAACGATTTGAGAAAGATACATGTGTGAGTATTATTGTCTTGGTTTATACTAACGGATTAATAATTCAAAACATCATGTTCACAAATTAGCTAAGTAAATTCGAAAATATTTCACTAAGGAAGGTTCAAAGTCGAAAGCTACCTTACCCGATGTATTGTTTTTTTGCTCTCTCTTTCTATGATGCAATGAACATATTTGAGTTTTCATTCATGCGGGGGATTTTGGAATTTGATTTAAAGATTAAGAAATTTGGTCAAGTATAAAACTTGAAAAGTGAGTTTGTACCAAATACAGCCAAATATTTGGACTAGATCCGATAGTCAAATAATAAAAATAAATAGACTAACTTATTCTAATCGTCGAGTAGATCGTAGTAGCATATTTAAATCTCAAAACCAATTCCAGATAAATGAGAACTTGCGATCCAAAATTGGAAGAAAATGAGGAGAAAAGGGGGGAAATATCATATAGAACTGCAGCTCAAGCTGCAAGCTAGCGTCGAAGCTATCACTCGAGCAACAGGCGGGTAAAAAGTTTCTGTTAAACAGGTCTCACTGATGCTTGAGCAAGAGGTCAACGACATACTAGCGACAATAAGTTATACTTCCCTTCATAAAGGTTGCTAAGTTTTGGGATGTGATTCTTCACTCACAACCTCTCCGCTTCTATAAATAGGACCTTTTGAGCGTCCATTATGCATCTTGTATTATTTATATTAAGCACAACATAAAAATTTTTTTACAAAAGCTCTCCAAAAATCATTCCAATATTATTTTCTTGTAGAGAGAAGAAAAATTGTTTGTATTTGCTGTTGCTTATGGTTTGAAATGCTTCTACCATAAGTTGTATCCACAACTATCTTGGGAAACAAGTATCGTAATCCGTTAGTACCATTATAGGGCAATTTTGTCTGAGGAGAAAGTGTTAATCACTAATCTCGAATTTCCTCTCCTTCATTTTCTTTTCATCATCTTTCTTCATTTTCATTTATATTTACATAGAGTTTAATTACGCCCTTGCGAATTAAACTTAACATTTACTTTGTTAATTAAACAAACAGCCATTTCACTACACAAACTCACCAACAATAATAGCTAATGCCCCCGGGCGATGTTTCCATTGGCTAACTTCAACACAGGAAAGCACCAAGGCATCAATGAACACCTAAAATAAAGGACCCCGGCACTGATTTGTATTTTAGTTACAAGATGAGACCAGAAAATATAGTACTTAGCCATAGCAAGATCCTATTAATAATCCATCCATAGATTGTAAGGTAAAACGATCATGGGCACGAAAATCTTTTAACAAATTCCACATGATAAGAATAACTCCCAATTCTACTGTGTTTTTGGACAATATTCACGGATTCAATCACCTCCTTCCTGAGGCAATTTTACATATGATTGCTAGACTTCAGGTAACTCTTACCAGTAAAACGAGCAATACAATAAGCATTGCACCCATCAACTTTGGGTGCAGCCTCCATAAAGAAAACAGCTCGCAAGATATAAAACGAAGCACCTACATACCATGAAACGAACTCTTGAGCTTTCCTATAATTGCATAATGCATAAGCAGTACATAGCCGTAGACTACCTCATATAAATGTAACTGATTCTCACTCAACAGTGGAGAAATGAATCGAGTTTTTTATCCTGTTAATAATTATCTCAGAGGTACATCTATACAGACAGAGAAAACCTAGTTAGATAATCCTTAATGACAGAGGAGATGTCAATGAAGTTAATTTTCTATGGAACTGAAAGGATTTGTATTTCATTGAGAAGTTAGTGTATGTTCTCTGTATTTCAATTTAACGTAATGGAGTCCTTGTAATAAATAAAACAAAATCTATCTTACACATCATTGCTTACGGGAAAACAAAAATGGTTCAATTCATACTAATCCGCAATTATCCACTCATTTCCATATCCCGTTTCTCCATTTCCCATTCGTGTAAGTAGCTTCTTATATATTTTTATTTGTTATTAGTTGTCAATTTTTATATCCCGTGAGTGTACGGATCGTAATAAGTAATATAATGGACCAATGAGTTCAGATATTTTCTCACGAGTACTACTATCTAACAATTGATCAAATTATTCCTAACTTCAATTTGATAAAAAACAAATAATAATTTTGTGATTGGTGTTTAAATTTCTCTGACTAAACTAAATTAATCTAACATACACAATTTATCAAATTTTGATTTTAAAAGTATGAATGTGGATGCTAAGATTTACAATTTTACATATGGATCCCCTTACTATTATAGTGTTCTGTCGAAATCTGCTAAAGTATTTAATTTACCCCTCTCGAATTCTCATCAAGTATATTTAATTACTTTAATTTCATATATCTATGTGAATCAACCTTAGTTAAACGAAATATTACTTCTAAAAATTCATCTAATGACCGCAATAATTAGTATAAGTATCTGTACACGTTATAGTAAATTATCGAATTTTACTATGTGGTTTAAATCTAAAACTCACATTTCGATTCGTACGTAATAGATTCACAAAATTATTGAATAATTGGCCAACAGATTCAAAACATTAAATCCATAAATAAAATCAACACATTTGCATTTAAAGAACTAGAATTTTGAATAAAATATATAAATGATCACACATAGATTAAAGAAAAACAAAAAGTATAGAGTTCATGACCAAATTTTGAAATCTTGATCATGTAAATATTTGGATCTTGTACCAAGAATCTTCTTCAATCTTAAAAGTCTTCAAACCCTAACTTTGCTATTTGATCTTGATGATTATGAGTTTTTCTGTCTCCTAAATTATGTTGAACTAGAGTTGTATTTATGTCTTCTTTGAATCTTTGACGAGTTTAAATTGAATTGGGCTTTTTTTTAAAGCACCTAGGCACCATGCAGTGGCGCCGTAGTGCCACAAATGTGGTCCTGTTCCCACTTTGCGCATTTTTCAGTATTTTCTCGTAACTTTTTCTTCCAGGAAAATCAGATTAAGGTAATTCAAAGTGTGTTAGAAAGATAACTCAAATGGCTATAACTTTATTTAAAATAGCTTGTTTCCAATTCGAACGTTTACTAGGTCAACAATGTGTTTCAATCTTGAGCTAAAATTTTGGAACATACTTGTGCGGTTGAAAATTGATTTGTGTCCATATTTCACTCCTTTTGACTTCTAATTGCACCCAATTGACCCCTAGCATTCTCGAGTCTTTATCGTGAGCTTCGGAGGTCTGCATGATAATCCCATCTTCTTTGAATGCCACTAATTCATTTGGCTCTTTCGTGATTAATTTATTTGTTCCTGCATTTTCTTCTTTAGTTGGTTCATCGGGTTGAATAATGAAGATATCCTCCATTGGCATGTTATTTGACTCATCTGAAATTATTTGATCTTCAATCCTTTTATATTTTTGCACAATGATGTCTCCCATAATTATTTCACCGCCATCATCTTGTTCATATGAATCACCAAATATAGCTTTCCTTACTTCCTCTAGAGTTGTCAATAGGAAGCAATATTTTGTAAGATGCAATGCCCCCACAATATTCATAATTTTGTTTAATCTACTTATAAACAATATATTTGGTATTTAGTCTCTTCAGAAAGCCATCTTTATCAAATAAAATGGGTTGATTATATCACCACTTTTTAAATTCTTGTTTGAAGAGAAATTCTTCAAAGAGCATGTCACCTTTATTTAAATCAGGATTAATCATTGTGAAATTTTGACCTCTTGCTTATTTTAATTCTGTCAATGGAGTAACGAAAAAACAAGTAGATCAATTGGGAAAAAAATCAAACAAAAACAAGAAATAATTAAAACCAATATTAAATAAAATAGTCCATGACAACGGCACCAAAAACTTGTTGTCCATTTTATATCCCTCAAGTGTACGAGTAACAAGTAATATAGTGAACCAATAAGTTCGGATATCGTTCACACAAGGAATATTATCTAACAATTGGTTAAATAATTCCTAACTTTAATTTGAAAAAAAAAAAAACAAATAATAATTTTGTGATTGATGTTTAAATTACTCTAACTAAACTAAATTAATCTAACATATACAATTTATCAAATTTTGACTTTTTAAAAGTACGAATGTGGATCCTAGGTTTTACAATTTTACCTATGAATCCCCTTTGATTTGCCAATCAAGATTTATTACTATTGTAGTGCTCGGTTGAATTCTTCTAAAGTGTTCATTTTATCCTTCTCAAGTTGTCATTGAGTCTATTTAATTAATTCAACTTCATATCTCTATGTGAATCAACATTTATAAACGAAATATTAGTTCTAAAAATTCATCTAATGACCGCAATATTTAGTATTGTATCTCTACACGTTATAATAAATTACCGAATTGTACTACGTTGTATAATCTAAACCCTACCTCTCGATGCGTAATAGATTCACAAAGTAAATGAATAATTGGCTAAAAGATTCAAAGAATTAAATTAATGAATAAAATCAACACATATGCATTTAAAGAAATAGAATCTAGAATAAAAGAGAAAAAGAATCACACATAAATTACATTGTTCGCCCTAACTATGAATTTAGGTACTCATAATAATGAAAGAAACAAAAAGTATAGAATTTATAACCAGGTTTTGAAATTTCGATCATCGAAAGAATTGAATCTTGCACCAAGAATCTTCTTCAACTTCAAAAGACTTCAAACTCTAGCTTTTGCTCTTTGATCTTGATAATTATGTGTTTTTCTCTCTCCCAAACTGTGATTAACTAGAATTGTATTTATGTCTTCTTTGAGTCTTGGACGAGTTTAAGTTGAATTGGGCTTTTCTTAAATTGATGAGTTATAGTTGAAAACCCTATTTTTGGGGGCGGGTAGCGCCACATATCAGGTCTTTTTCCCAAGAGTGGCACCCCACTTGTGTGTTCTTCAGAGTTTTTGTCGTAACTTTTTTCTTTTGAAATCAAATTAAGTCGATTCAAAGTGCGTTGGAAAAATAACTCAAAAGGCTATAACTTTCCTTGAAATATCTTGTTTCTAATTCGAACGTTTATTAGATCAAAAATGGATTTTAATCTTGAGCTAAAAATCTGGAACATGTGCGGTTAAAAATTAATTGGTGTCCATATCTCACTCCTTTTTTACTTCTAATTGCATCCAATTGACTCATAGCATTCTCGAATCTTCATTGTGAGCTTCAGAACAAATTTTGAGTATTTATACTTTAGCCCCCAATCTTTGAATTTTGCCCATTTTCGCTCTTTTCTTTCAATTCACCGAGTTTCACCTATTAACACATTATATAATAATTCCATAAAAGAATTACGAAATGTCAATATTCTAGAACCCAGTCAATAGTTTACTTAGTTGATTTTTATTCATTCGAATTAAGTAAATATCTTCTCAGAAATGTTAATGACACTCTTCTTCAAGGCTTGACTTATAAAGAAGGCTTATGTAGCTTCACTCTATAGTTGCCTCATCTAGCACTCTAGCTGAATATCCAGAAATTAAACAAGCAATAAAAGAAGGTATACTGCTTCAATGATTGTTGAAAGAACATAAAATTTTAGAAAGTAATACAGATAGCCAAAGCGCATTTCATTTGTGTACGAATTCAGTTCATCAGGAACATAACATGGGAACTATCGAAACAATGCTTGGAGTTGTTAAACATTGACAAAGGATTAAGGAGAACCTTTATAGATGAGATGTTTATGCTCATGGCATTAATCTACTTGCACTCCTACCGTAAAAGTTTTGCTGAAACAAAGGTGAAGCTTGTGATGGTAAAATTTTTGGTGCAATATTCTTTTATCTATATCTATATATAAATAAACAAGAAACAATCTTATCTGGAACTTACTTTAAACCTGAAATTTAAAAGAGCAGAAATCGGGATGAAAATTAGATCAAGGTAAGAGTTGAATTCTTTGTCATTAAGATGAATTTGTCCCGCACAGATGTTGATGGTGGAATGACAATAGTCTTCCAAGATACAACGATCTTTTCTTGTGATGACAGTGTAAGTGTTATGCCTTAGGTCCAATCAACTTTGAACATAAACACTTTTAATGTATATATAACCGATGCATATTTATAGCAAGATCTA
>CAIGRS010283215.1:0-16288 GCA_903798395.1 Fraxinus floribunda
TGTTTGAGAGAAAAAGCTTTTCACGTGTGAATGGAGAGAGAGTAAGTTCCTTTGACCAAGTGAGAAAATATATTCAATTCTTTTTGAAAAGTCTTGTCCCAATTATACTTAAAAAACGTCCAAGAGGCTTCCAAGAAAAGCTAAAGAAAATATCCCAATCAAAACTTTTGATCTCAACCCTTCATTTAATCAAAGGCCACAAATAGTCAAGGTAGTACAAATTGGGTCAACTAGTGTTATGGGAAGCACTATTTTCACAATTTTTTTTTCAACTACGCATTCTTTAATAAAATAATATTAGCTGTAAATTTAAAATTCTTTTTTATTTTCTAATCACACATTCTCCAGTAATCTACTATTCAAAAAATACATTTTTTGCCAAATAATGGGGCTCAAACCAGAAACGAAAAATATGATATATTACGAGTTCGATCTAATTGTTATACCATACTAAAGTTTAAATTTTTGAATTCGATGTCATGACTGAAATATCTTATACATGTCCCAGAATATGATAAATATTAATGAAGTCCGCCGAAGAAGAATGTTATTTCAAAGAAAATAAGACATTAGAAATGTGTACCACATGAGTTAAATAAATTTATTTTATTATTCTGTTCAATGTATCCAAAGCAATTCAACCATTAAATACTCGCACTACAATTACTATGCACGTGTGGTCGTAGTGGCGGCGCCGCCGTGAGCGGTGGTGTGGAAGCTTGGCCCAATCACCAAATGAGCTTTTTTAAGTGTTTCTTTTGCACGTCTCTCTTAAATTTGTAAATGATGAACCGCTAAACATAATCTCTCATCGCATTGAATGTTAATTTTATATGAAAATAATTGCTATAAGTAATATATATTCGCTAAGTTTCATCTTAAAAGTTGATCTTATTGAGGAGATTTCAGTTGATTAGTATTTTTATATTTAATTGATATAAGGATTGATATTGATTAGAATATTTATATTTAATCAATTTAGAATTGACTCATTAATTGAAAACTTAAAAATCGTCTAGTTAGGTCGTTTTTTTGGTTTTTCACTTTCAAAATCTAGGTACACAAAGGGGTCGAAAGTTCGTTTTTATCGAACCTTCTTGCGTTGCTTTCACATGATGCAATATTTAGATTTTCTACACTTGAATAGTGAATTTTTCGAGAATGTGCAGCTAAAAAGTAGAAAAAAAATTGGATTTACTTGTAGATTATTTTGCACTTGTTTGTTTTACATTCTTTCAAAAACTTTTTTTTTCTACATACCCATTTTCAAAATGTATTTACAAAATAAAATAATATGCACGTAAATAAATAAAAAAATCCTATTTTTTAACCACATTCTCCAAAAACTCATTATTAAAAACAACGTTTTCAAAAAAAAAAATTGTCTTCAAACATGGGCATTGCCGCGTTGTGTAAATGTGATTGAAAATGAGTACGTAAAATAAAGAGTTCTAAAATAGAGATGGTCAAACGGGGGCATAATGTCCCGATTGTGAGTAAAGTTAATGTTCAGTGATCTTTGGTAAAGCTCACTTCACTAACGTGGGAGATACCTTTTTTATTGAGTGGTTCAGCGAAAGGCAAACGGAGTAATCTAATTCCTCACAAATTAAACACGATACATGTAAATAGGGGAGTGATAGCTCCAAATTGAAGTTTAGTGTCTTGATTGCAAGTAAGGGTAAAGTTTAGTGACCGTATTGAAATTTTTCCTTGTGTTACTGAACATTTGACTGTATATCATTCTTCAAAAACCCTTTTTTATCTAAAATTTGTTTCCAACCACATTCTCATAATAAAATATTTTACACGTAAATCTAAAACTTTTTCCTACATTTTAATCACACATACTCCAAAAACTCACTATTTCAAAATTCATTTTTTTCCAAACGACATTCTTTTTAATGGTCATCAAACAGGGTTGAATATCAATTTGTTACAAGGGTAATTAGCACGTAATGTCCCTCACTTTTCACTATTATTGGGAAAAACGACGTCATTTTTTATTTTTTGTCATTTTCACCCTTATTTTTTCACCTTTCATTTCGCAAAAGGTCTTTTTCATCTATTTTCTCAATTGAAAATAGTGAAGTAATGAATATATCATTCTATTTAAATTAAACGAAAAGAAAAAGAAAAAACTAATTGTAATCATAGTCCCAAATAATTTAAAAATCGCGTCCCAAATTAATTATAAAAAGGGTAATTACAAATAATGTCCATACTTTTCACTATTATTCCGAAAAACGTTCATAAATTTTATTTTATTTTTAGTATTTTCACCCTTAATTACACATTTGATTGTGCAAACCATCATTTCTATCTATTTTCGTTCGATTTCTCAATAAAAAGTTGTGAAATGATGAATATATCATTCTATTTAAATAAATAAAGAAAATTAATTTTTTTTTCCTAATTTTTAATAATTTATTTGGAACTTGTTTACACTTTTTTAATTTTTTAAAAAATTTCTGATTTTTAATAAATTTAATTGGGACTCGTTTGCACTTTTTAAGAAAATTTAGGACGATTGCAATTAGTTCTTTAACTTTTTTTATTTAAATATGATGATACCTTCTTCATTTCACAATTTTTTATTGAGAAATTAAATGAAAATTGATAGAAATAATGATTTGCATAATAAAAAATGTAATTAAGAGTGAAAATGACAAAAAAATGAAATGTATTGACGTTTTTCACAATTATAGTGAAAAATAGGTACATTATGTGTTAATTACCCTTTTAATAATTTATGTGGGACTTATTTTAAAAAAAAAATTGAAATTATAATTGCAATTAGATCTTTCTTTTTCTTTTTGTTTTATTTAAATAGAAGGATATATTCATTATTTTACAATTTTTAATTAAAAAATTGATGAAAAGAACCTTTTGCACAATAAAAGGTGAAGATAAGATAGAAAATGTCAAAAAATGAAAAGTAACGATTCTTTCCACAATCACAGCGAAAGGTAAGAATGTTATGTATGCACCATTTACCCTTTCTTACAAGTTGATTACTGAATGTTAGATACATTGCAATTTGATCACTGAAATAAAATGAACACCCACCAACTTAACACTGACCAACTTAAACAAAATGAAGTTAAACTGCTAATCAATTTAGTGACTCAATTAAACTGCTAATCAATAATGATAACTCAATTAGAACTAAGAACATTCAAATTTCAAATGTAGTATATTAAAAGCTCTTTCACTACTCCGGAATAAACACTCATCCATTGTGAATCATATGACCAATTGATACTATTTGCTAAACCATTAGACGAGCTATTCATCACAATGAGTGAAGCTACTAAAAAACAGAAATCGATACAAAGAGTTTGCTAATATATACTAACTTACGAATGGAATCGAGCCATGATATCAGCTTGGCTGCACACTTGGAGGAGCTGCAGGCAGTAGGTTTGACTTGACAGGAATAGTGGTGGCCACTTGTTTATGGTGTTTGTGACGTTCCTCCACCAGTGCAGAAGTAGACTTCTCAGGGTGGAATCCTTCGACGAATGATGTTTCTTGTTTCCTCTTAAGTTTCTTTTTTGATAATATGTCGGTTGCCCCCACATCAATGGGATTGCTGGAGTGCCCCTTTGCTTTTTCCTGTTTCGGCTTGTCCACGTTAGGACCATTTGCAAAGGTAGCAGGAATGTGAACTTGAGCATTAGCTACTGCTGCACTGGGGACAGATCTGCTGATCGAACTTGAACTGTAATCACGAGAATTTGGCACCAATATTTCTTGCACATGAGATGGCAGAGCAATGTTACTAGCTTCTCCTCGAACAGCCTCGTCCACCTTTGGTGCCAGCTTCTTCTTTTTCATTTTCTCTTGACCCTAAGCATTATTTTCCAAAGATCAAGCATAAACTATTAAAGCATGTTTGGTAAAGAGTATTCAATAACATTGGACAATCCATAATTCAAAAATGTTACTAAAGTCAGACAATTACACAAAACAGATCCAATTTTTATTAGAAATGGAACTTTCACTACTTTCTTCCCTGTATTTCAAGTCAAAATTCTTACTGTCGTCCCCAACTGTCCAGGGTGGCATGCATTTACCTTTGTTTCCAAGAATTCAAGCCTTATAATTGCATTCCCATGTATGAAGGTGAATTATTTCTGCTCGTGTAAAAATTAGATTAACAAACTCGTTCGTAAAAGTAATATTTTCCTGGATCAATAGTTGCCACTATCTTCATTATTCCTAGGCTGACATGACGTGTAATTTTCCTTAACAAAAAACCAAGATCGATTATATCATTTAATGAAAGATAAACCACTTTCTGTTATATTTAGTGCTTTCCATGAAAGTTGATTATGCAAGTTTACATTCTTGCATATAGTTTTAACATCAAAACCAATAAAAAAAAGTAAGAAAGTATAAGGGGAAATGTTATAAAAGATAATCTAATGCTAACATCAATGTAATGGCATTTGATGTATCTAAGCAGCATGTTTTTCAATAACAGCTATTCATGAACCCCATTCTCGGACAGGATTTTAAGCACAACCTTAACAAATGAGATAAAATAATTTGCTAGTAGATATAACAACGCATCAAAGGTATAAAAAAAAAATAGCCATACAGTTGCCCCCAGCCCCACCAAACACTCGACGGAGAGACGATAAAGCAAAAAGATATTTCTTATCACAAAGATATTGAAGTACGCTACTGACTGTCAAACCATGGTATCAATATTTTTTCTATGGATATATGAATTTCATTATTAAAAGGGGTAGACCCTCGTATACAATATAAATATAGGCATCTCAAACATATGCACGCACACAATTATCGCCCTAAATAGTCATGGAAGAAGTAAAAGCTTTCAAATTTAATAAAGCTTGATAATGCAAAAATTTAGAAATACACAGAAAGGTAATAAAGATGATATCCATACCTTTTGTTGGCTGCTTAATGCCTTTCTCCTATCTTTTGCTCTATATATAGCACGTTTAATGCCATGTGTATCCATGCCACTAGGCCACAATGCTGCAAGCTGCATATGAAAAGGACAAAGATTAGAAAAATAGTCATTACGAGTGGAAACGACAATATTTGGTGGTCACAGCAGCTATTAGATCACCAAACAATTGAAGGGTATAAGCCAAAGCTTGGACAATCTAATAGATAATTGATCTAGCAAAGATCCAAAAGTAATTCAAAAATCCGTTATTTAGAAGTGAGACTTCATTTTCCTCACTTGTTTTGACACAGAAAAATGTAGGATGGAGTGAGTAGCTTCCTCACCAACACTACACCAGGAATCTCCACACGTGGGCAAAACACAAGTGTTGGTTCATGCACATCAATTACCCGTAATTAAGACGTTATTTAAATGAACGAACATACAGAAAGTTGCAACGATAGAAATCTTAAATTCTCGTGTGTTCATATCATGCATCTCTTCTCACGTAATGTGGGGAGTTTCATAAACTAAATACAAAGGATATTCTGCGAAAAAAGCCACAATTATCAATCACATGCCAACTACCTCTTCATACAACCTCCTGACTGGTGGACCCGGATCTTCTTCGAACCTCTGAATGAAAAAGAAAGATCAAGTTAGATATTCTAGATTAAATTCCATTGAGCTCAGCTAGAATGAGGGAAGCTTGATCTATTACTTCAACATAGAGGTCATATAGGTCACAAATTTTATCTTCCAATGCACTATCGATGCGATATTTTCTTTTCAAGGACTCTCTCTCTTCTGGACCAGTTTCTTGAAAATCATCTGACGGTGCAGTTTGTTGCTCAAGTAACTGCATAAAATATCTGACATTAGATATTAACATAAAGTCAAAAGCAATCACAGATTGTGTACAAGGGCAACAAGCTTCCAAGGTGTGTCATGGCGAAACAATCATTTCAAAAACATGTATTTACAATAAAGCATATTGCGTCTCTCTAATCTAATAGTTGATTGCCCTATACCTAGCCCATATTATATAAGATCACGTAAAAAAAAATTAAAAAAGTTTTGGGTACACAAAACCCTAGAAAAATCTTACCTTAGGTTTCACCAGTGGAAGCCGCACCTTAACCATCTCTGCAACTTCTTGTTTTATGTGATGCAATCGATCATCTTTCTCTTGCTTAGCTGACAATCCCATTGTAGCCATGATTTTTAGATTTCTCTGTAGCAAAAAGAGCAAGCAGAATAATCAGCAATTGTGGGATAATAGTAATAAATAACACGATAAAAGAAACATTGCAATAATCAATAAATGCCGAGACAATAAAGAATCTGTAGAAAGTACGAAACATCCAAAATGGTCAAAGAGAAATTCCTCCATATTCAAAGTTCACCCCATCCCCCCACCTGCCCCCAACCAAAAAGAAAAATGAAAAGACCACCTTCCGTTTAGAAAAACGGATATTAAACTATCATAATATACTGTTGTGATGTCGTTCTTTTGTGGGAGTGACCATTTGGGAATGGCATCAAATTATTTAATGTAAGATGCCTACTAACAAGATGAATAACAAATTTCAATGCTTCAGTCACGTTGAATAGCAATGCTAGTGTACAAGGTGTGACTTTCCCTAAGCTGCTTAAGTATATGGGTCATACATTTAGGGGGAAAGGAAAGAAAAAATGATGGTCGAATTTTATGCTATGACACCATGTGACAATTCCAAGGTTAACTTTTTGGTAATAATGGTGTGGGTAATAATTGTAAACTCCTATTGGTAACTTTGGTGCACTACTCATAAGTTTTTATTTACTCCATAGTGGGTATCTTATTCACATATGAAACAAATGTCAAAATAGTAGATTCCTCCAAGTCTATGGTGCACCACAAACATGGGACTCGAAGAAATAGACAATAATATTGAAACAGTCCTTATAGCTAGCTATTTGGTTTCTCTATCGATTTAATAAAGTATTTGGCCGAGTTTAATAACATCTACCTAACACAAACAGGTTGGTTTCCCCAATCCTATATGTGTTTTACAGGGTCTTATTTTAGCTTATTTGTCTAAGAAGTCTAATTTCCACCACTATGTCCAATTCCATTCCATGCCATTGCTTATTGACCTAATTCTATATTCTATACGTAATCCAAGCTAATAACACCAAAAATATCATTAAAATACTTTTCAAATAAGATATGTACTTTTTGGTTTTAACCCCATGAATACAAGATTAGGAAAATACCTTATATAAAATTTTCAATTTACTATCTACGAATCTATTCCAACTCTCAATAAATTCCTAAAGTTTTAGGTGGAATAGGGATAGTAATAGCCTGCATTCCTACAATAGAACGCAAAAATGTGGATTTAGGGAATCAATGAAGTTCGAACACTCTTACTGGGGTGGCGTGTTCAGAACATGCATCCCACACCATGTGGGTGGTGTGTCCTTTTCTTTATATACTTATTAATCTTCAACACTTTAGGGCCACCCATCGGACACACCTCAAGAACGTTCCAAGAAGCCATGTGATGTGTTCTATATACTATTCATGGGATTTCTAAATCTTGCCTTGTTTGATCCCTATTATTTTCAAAATATATTATTCTCTCTCTTCTTTACACCTACACATTCTTCAATAAAATAATATTAGATGCAAAATCAAAAAATTTCTTTTTTTCTAATCACATTCTACATCAATCTACTATTCCAAAATACATTCTTACAATAAAATGGGGCTCAAACAGGCACCTAACACATGAGAAACGTGTCTTTGGCGCATCAAGGATACAGACAACCAAGTTTGTAAATTTTAGGCAGTAAGGTTAGGAAAAAAATTAATTTGTTAAGCCATTTGAGTTTTAAAAAAAATAATGTGAGGTACGTTTTAAGAAGTTCTTATCATATTTGTTTAATATGCGATATTCACATTTTTCTTTCTCGGACAATAGTAATAACTAATTAAAAGAGAATTATCTTTATACAAAATAACCTATTGTCTAATTCAAAAATTTCATCAACAAAACAAAAGATGAAAAAGTATTGACTTCATTGAAAAAAATATTTATCATATAAACGAATAATTTTAACGAATTTAATAGCAATGTCCCCACGTCTGTGTCCTACTTTCTGAAGCGTCCATGCTTCTTAGGAGTAGATTGATCACAGTAAAGATGACATAATTTCAGTTGGCAAAATAGTGTGTGAAACAATACATAGTTTATTCAAATTTCTTGAAAGGGTCTCCGAAGTCAAACATACCCTAAAGTCGGAACAAACACCTTGATCTTTTAATAAATTATTAGCATTCTTCTTTTTTCCTTTATTTTTCTAGTAATGATGCCAAGACCAAAGAGATTAATTAGAGTCCCCTTATCTAAGTTAGTATTTCTACTACTAGTCCACCATACACTAGGATCTTGCAAACTTAAGGAATACAAGATTGACAGAAGTACATTATTTAGATCCCATAAATGAACAATATCTGTAAACTCCAAAAAGGTACAAGATCACATTCCAATCATGTCACAAGACTTGATTATGACTCCAGGAAAGGTTTGGCTTTATGAATTACTTTAATTGAGAAACTGTTAACTAGACGTGGCCACCGTCAAACTGAAACAACGCACAAGTGATAAGTCAATTTCTTACCAAAAGTCTATATAACATTTTCCTTCCATGGAAACTAGATTCTTTATTCCCATCCTTTTTAAATTTCATAGTTCTTATTTTGTGCTTACTTTCAGTATTATCCTAATTCAATAAAATTGAAGATTAGCAACTCCAAGATCAAGCCAAAACTTTGTCTATACAGAAAAGTGTACGGCAACCTAAATTTACAATATCAAAAGTGTACTGGTTTGTGTCCAACTGGACCAGACCAGCATGATTTAGAATTGGCCAGCTGTTCGGTATGATCGAATCCCTATTTAACTGGCCTGACTCAAGCCCAGACCGATATCAGAGAATGCACGGAACTTGATTTTGACATATACAAATAAATGCATACATATGGATAAATCAAAAATATTTTTAAGGACATAATTTTAAAGCTTCAAGTATTGGGCCAGTTGAGACCCAATTGGACAAGCAATATGCTGTAAAAATGATTTTTTTTTTTTTTTAACCAAGATTTACCATGGATGCCATTTGACTTCTTTTGAGAAAGAAAGAAAGATGACTAATCCGATGTCTGACTAGTTGACTTCAAGAGAGAGAGGAGAAATTTATCAAGAAAATAAAGCAACGTCAGCTATCACTCCACTCTAATGGTTTCAATGCAAAAAATTGATAAGTTCGTAAATTTTCAGAACAGCTCCCAGAATGTTTTTAAGTGGCTATGTTCCAGGAAAAATTTAAACATTCATGGACAAAGTTTTCCTCTAGTATGGGTTTACCAAATTAGACTGTGCATCAGCCACACTGCAGTAAACCATTAAAACTGGTTTATTCTCTTGCCAAACATGAACAGAATATTACTAGGAGCAAAATTGTTCCCTCAAATAGACATATGAAGACACTCGCAATCAAATGCAGGATACATCGTATATATACAAACAGAGACCCAAGAGAGGAATGCATGGGCAGCAGAGAGATCAGGCAAAACAAAACACAGTAATTATTCATATGATGGTTCTTCGTCTAAAAGAAAAAGATACCTTTAATGTCCTAAGTTGCATCAAGTGTCCAACAATGCTCATTAAACGGTTAGTCACATCCTTTGATATTTTTCCATGGCTTGCCTGCTGCAGCCAGCCCAGAACATATTTAACTTCTCTAGAAGTATAGCATAAATATATAGGCACAAACCGATTTATTAAACATAAAGACAAAGATGAGTGAATAAGACTATTAATCGCTCTCTGGTACCGCTAATCTAGCAACTTTAGCCAGCTTCTGTTTTATTTCAGGTGTTAATCTCCTCTTTACTGCCTGAGATGGATTATCAGCATCCTGAACTTCCGAAGATGGTGGTCTCGCTGATATTTTTAAAACAAAAAAAAAAGGATAATTAATTACTACGAACTCACATTATATCAAGAATGAAAATTACACTAGTAAGAGAAATAGTCAAATACATTCAGCAACTGTCTTCTCTAACTCCCTGATGGACTTGTCTAGAATTGTGCTTTTCGGTCTAACAGTAGATCCTTCCTTCCTCTGGAGGACTGGAGCCTTCTACAGAACACGACATGGCAGGGCCTTATTAATTAGTAGATTAGTGAATTGAGAAAGAAACAAAATAGGTATCTACAGAAAAATGTTCAAAACTTCATACTTTTTTGCGTAACAAGGAATCTGCAGTAATATTCAAGATAATGCAAGGCAATAAAGATGGAAGTAAGCCTACCACTGACAACATGCACAAGATTATCATAAATTATGAATCTCAATAAATGCTTTGATTTATATTATGTATCATAAATAAAGTCCCAGACAGTGAAAGAATGCAGCAAAGTCAACATTACTTGATTTTGTTCACGAGAAAACATTGATACAATACAGCAAGAACAATAACTACTCACCACTGTTTGCAAGGAACTCCCACTTGAAGGAACATTAAGGTCAGGTTTTTCAATAACTCCACCTTTTTCTTTCCTTTGAATGAATTGACTTACCTCATCACTGCTGTTTACTGGCATTCCAGATGGAGTTTTGCTAGAATATAAACTTTTATCACTTGACATCTGAGTTGATGTATCTAGAGATTCATAACCCTCTTTTGATTTGTTACCATGGTTCTTTGATGAGACAACTCCAGTCCTCTGCTGATCAATGTCCTTTTCCTGCCTGATACCATCACCATTCGACAGTTCTGAAGCACCAGATGCAGTTTTAGTATCTGCAGTTTTCTTCTTTATTGAAACTTCAGCAGCATTTGTCAGAGCCTGAAATTGCACATCTTCACTTCGTACATTTGGTACTGGCACTTTGTGCGACTCACTAGTTGAGTTCCTTTCCATCATTGATGATGCTTTTTTACCCTTACTCCCTATCTTCACATGTTCACTAGGATTAGGTCCATCTCCATTGTCACCAGGATCCTTTACCAGGTCTTTCCGTCTTCTCTTCTTCGGTTGCTGGTCTGGCAATGATGTAGGTTCGCTGCCAGAAAAATAAAGGTAAATAATTGGAAAGGCCAAAATATAGAGCCTTGAGCTCAACAGATCAACAATCAGTGATGATGCATTATCTTGGAATGGGGAAACCCGAAAAGGAACAAATTGTTGTTGAAAAATAAATAGATAGTTATTTGAATGGATTTCGGACACATAAAATCTATAAGAAACCCAAAAAGTATAATTAAGTGCATGGCAAAAATCATGAAATCATGTAGCTAGAGCTAGAGCAGCATATGCTTGACGATAAATTCAAGGCTTCTAGCCACAAATCCATAAAAGAAACTGAGCTACTTTTCTAAGAACAGAAGTCACTAACCACGTTGTTTACGCATGCAATGATTTTGTAAAACACTCTTCATGTTGTGTTTTTGTGTGTGTGTGTGTGTGTCAAAAAGCTTGCTCTTATCAGCCTTGTATAACTTTGTGCAGTCTTCCATTTTCTCCTATTAAATTTGATTTGGACAAGAGCGCAGATCTGCAAATCCTAAAATAGAAGCCAACGTCAATGTCCTTAAACTACATATATACAAACAATAAGCATTCTATTTATTTGTGATTGATTGAGTCTTGAATTTCAGAATACAAAACAAGATATTTAGATTAATTTCTCATTTTTCCAAATTCCAATTGCGAAGACAAAAAGAATTACAAATATGTCAAGACCAGTTGCATATTTAGGCTCTCGATTACCATATTGCATTTATGTACTAGATTTTCTACTTAAAAACATCTGGTCAGATAGAAACGTAAGGGCATAGAAAACTTTATTTTCAATAACAATATAGCATAATTCAATGTATAAAATTTTGCATCAAAGAGTGTCTCAAAAACTCACATGCGCTCCAACTTCCCACGATTAACAAAAAAACCATCATGTTTTATTGCTGAGTTATCAACCTGGAAATAGTCATCCTGCACAAAAAGTAAAGACTTTTATTAACTTATCGTTAAAAGACTTATTAAAATTTACAAAACAAATAGATTAACCAATATGACCAGTTTAAAAAGAACAAATAAAAATGTCAAGTACAGCTAACTGATCAAATTACCCACCAGCTCAGTATCATCTATAAAGGAATCCTCTGTATCATATTCATCGTCATCAGGCACGTCATCTAGAACAACATCTTCCTCGTCACTACTTCCATCACCCTAGAAATCCAACAAAAATATAACATAGACAAAAATAACCCATTTAATCTGCAGTAACATGATCGAGATTGAAACGTGCTTTAAAATTGGAACTTTACATATAACTAACGAATAAGATTTTAAAACATATTGCCCAACATTAAATGTTCTTTACAATAACAATTTATGTCACATTATTCCTTTGAAGAATACACGCTAATACCCACTAAAAAATAAAAAATAAAATTAGAAATAACATCCATACAGCACATACCGCATACATGCGCTCAATTCTTTCAATCACGTTACTCAGACGATTGGAGCCGGGCTGTGCTTGTGAATCCATAGTTCCATTTTCGCCAGATTGCTTTAAAGTTGGAGCCCCCGATGGAGGCGCAGGCACAGGAGCAGGAACAGTGTTATGGGCCTCCGAGTCCGGGCCGGGCAATGGACCACTCCCTTTGATCTTACCGGCAGCGGCATCTTTGAGAAGCTTTTTCCACGATACAATTGTGGTTTCTCCTGGTTTCAGCTCCACTGTAAACCGTAGTCGGCCGCCGAATGATTCGTAAATGGCCTTAGGTTTTGACCCGTGACCCGATTCGGGTCCTCTTCCACCCCCACCCCCACCGCTACCGTCACCGCCACCGCCACCGCCTCCGCCTCCGCCTCCGCCTTCTGCCATGGAATTAGAGTGCGGTGAAGGAAGAATTTATGTATATAATAATTGATTGAAAATTGGGAATTTAGATTTTTTGAGAGGAGGAAGAGAAAAGAGGGAAATTTTTATAAATGAGAAACCCTAGGTTTTGGGGAAACGAAATTGATTGTAAAAAGGGCTTTTCGACGAAATTGAAGTGACGAATTAAAAATTATTTTTTCTTCACTCAAAATTGGAGTTTAGCCCCTATTTAAAATTATGGCTTAACAGAACAAAACGTCCAAACGTTTCATTTTTTCGCATTTTCGTCATTATTTCAATGTTTCATTACGAAAAATATCATTTTCAGCACAAAACGTCCTTACGTTTAACACTTCTTGTGGAAAACGTCCATACGCTTCAATTTTTTTCATTTTCGTCATTACTTCAACGTTTCATTGAGCAAAACACCATTTTCACAATTTTTTAAACAAAAAATGACCAATATACCCTTCTATTTAAATAAAACTAAAAAAAGAGAAGAAAAATAAAGAACAAATTAAAATCTTACTCGTGAACTTTTTTTAAAAAGTCCAAATAAAATATTAAAAAATAAAAAATAATTGCATAAAAAGTTATTACCTTGTCAAATCTTCTGCTATCCAATGTAGCAACACAAGAAGCCTTAAACTTCGATAACATATTTGTCTTCACCGTGGCCAGCCTTTCTAAAACCTTCGTCGCCGCTTTTCTGGTGGCCCAATATTCGCTGCTCAAGAACTCAACAATGGTCGAAATTAAACAATTCAATAAATTCTTGGTTTTAGCAGCCCCAACGCTCACAATGCTGCCAATGAGCACTAACAAATAAGATTTAGCTTTGAAACAGTCACTTTTTACTAATTTCAACAGCCTCTGCAAGAGTTTTTTTAGCTCCGCCATGTCTGGTTCTAGCGCCGCCTCCACACCTGCAGCTAGGCTCAGCGAAGCACCAATCTGTAAGTTCTGGTCTTGCTTGCGGAAAAGAGCTTCTACAAGGGGCTTGAGAATGGCAGAGAAAGGAGACTTTGTTACATGGGTGGTAACGGAGGTTATCGCGTCGACACAGGCGGAGCGGACGGAGGAGTCGGGATCCTGGAGGCAATAGAAGACGGAAGAGAGCATCCTAGATAGGTGAGGCGACAGAGCGTCACCGTGGGAGGCGGACGCACTAACGCCGAACCGACGACTTATCGACGAGTCGATGGCAGAAAAGCAGTTCAAGAATGGGCCAAATGATACAATCGAAAGATTTCTAGCTATATACTCCAATTAATTGGTAGCCATGGAAAGGGTATCTCTGTCTGAGAGTTTATTAAGGCAACTGTTCACTCGGGTTTTGATATCACCGGAGGGTCTTTGTGATGGCCATGTGGTGGCGATATTGATGAATTATATTTATTTGGACTCATTTGCACTTTTTAAAAAAGTTGAGGAGTAAGATTTTAATTTGTTCTTTATTTTTCTTCTAGTTTTTTGTTTTATTTAAATAAATGGGTATATTGGTTATTTTTCGTTAAAAAATGGTGAAAATAATGTTTTCCGCAATAAAACATTGAAATAAGGATGAACATGCGAAACAATGAAACGTATGGACATTTTCCACAAGAAGTGTCAAACGTATGACCGTTTTGTGCTAAAAAGGATGTTTTCCGCAATAAAACATTAAAATAAGGACGAAATGCGAAAAAATGAAACGTATGGACGTTTTCCATAAGAAGTGTCAAACGTACGGACGTTTTGTGCTATTAAGTCTTAAAATTATTATTTGGATAAAATGATTTTTAAATAGTAATTTTTTTAAAAATGTGTAATTTAAAAGTATGAAAGTTTTTTGAATTGATGTGTAGAATATTTTAATGTGTAAATGCATTGTTGAAAGTAAGTACCTTAAAAAAAAATTCAAACAAGTTGCAAACATGGACTAAACTTTGGTCATTGTAATGACTTACTCACTAAATTTCACAATGCTTTTTATGGCTTCTCAACTTTATACTTTTGCACTCCATCCCTTATTCGGACGAATTTCATTTCTCTCTTCACCTACGTGGATGTAGGAAATAATATATGGTATTTAACTTCATCGAATATTTAAATGAAATTCCAACGTGGAGGACAAGTCAGCAAACCGTGTAACCCCAAGCACACCTGTCCCTTTGTGCCTCCTAGTTCATTCCAACCCTAAAAGAACTCAATTGCAATGATGGCAAAATTCAACGAGTATAAAAGCAGCAAAGGCCGCAATAGAGAACCGAAAAAGACAAATGCATGGCGAACCATCTATCAGATAGCACCGACAAAAACCACAACCTCTCTCCATCTCCAGCAAGGGAAAGCCCAAGCTCTTCAAGAAATGGAGCTTGGTCTCTTTTATAATCATAAATGAAATTAAAAGTCTTTTTTAAGTGAGCAAAATTAGTTAGCGCCTGTCGAGAGCCATTTTGTATCAATTTTTTAGCCAAATTCATGAATTATACAGTGTTTGACAGTGTATGGAGCCGCAATTATTGACTGAATGGCTTAAAATTACTAATGTGCCCCTTTAACATAAAATTTATTTTCCTTAGAAAGGACATTTCTGGTAACTTGATTCATGTTTAGTCGGTAATTAATGTACAAATGGGACCCAGTGATCTTTCCAACCGTAAAAAAAATTAGCTTAAAATCTTGATAAATGGCTCCCAGACAGGCGCTTCATTTGTTGAATAATTTTTATTCTATGTTTAATTATTCAATGTCGTTGTATGACGAATTTCGTTATTAAAATACAGAAATTGTTAAAAAATTTATTTTCATAAATACAAGTGGATGGCGATCTTCTTGAGACGGCAACAAATGCACATTCCTTGATTTATGATTTGAATATTTGAAGACGAGGGGTCACTTAGCTTGAATCTTGGATTTCAAGATTTGTTGAAAACTTGACTTGTGGAGAATTAGGCTTGTTTGACACTTGGATTTGAACTTCGAGACTTTGGGTTTGAGTTTGATTTGGTTTGAAGAAGACGTAGGCTTTCCTGGATTTGCTTGAATTTGAAGAAGACTTTGATCTTCTTCGTATTTCTAAACTTGACTTGAGAAAATTTCTTCTCTTCAACCGGCCTTTGGATTTGTTCTGCACTTCTGAATTTTTGTGTAGCTTTTTTCTTGTCATTTTTTTATGAACATTTGGTCCTATTTATAGAGAAAATGGTAAACACTTTATAACCACCCATGATTTAATTTGATTTTATCCCATTTTATTTGATTTGATTTATTTTATTGAATTTTAAAAGTATGATGGACCTCTTTTGTGGGCTTTTTATGTGGATTTTAATAGACTTTAATTTTAGGGGTACTTACAAAAATACCCTTAAAATTAGGGATGTTTTGAAAAATCATACGAAAGATTTTTAGGAAATAAAAAATACT
>CAIGRS010283256.1:0-12024 GCA_903798395.1 Fraxinus floribunda
TTTTTGTCACAAATCCTAACAGAAACAATGACAAATACTTGTGTATAATGTAAAAGATAGTATAACTTTGTTTATAGGATAATGTCAAGCTTCCTCTACCATATTATTTTTGTCTACTTCTTTTCTAAATTTCCTCGTGACTGAAACTTTAAATATTAAGTATTGGTTTTCAGAACCTTCGAGTAACTTAAACAAAGACACTAATTTGTGTTATCGAATGTCTTGTGATGTTTGGACGAGTGAAACAATGACAAATACTTGTGTATAATGTGAAAGATAGTATAACTTTGTTTATAGGATAATGTCCAAGTGTACATTGTGGAGTTGACAGCATTGTGTACATTCCATTGGAGCTCATAAAGTTGTGGGTAGGAAAGTGTGTATGTGTGTATTTTTTTAAATTGTCCAATCATGTGTCGCGCACGTGACACAATGAAAAGATAAGTTTTTGTTTTCCTTAAAACAATGAAAATATTTTATTTTCTATGATATATTTTTTATACCAATCAAACACACTCTAATTGATATTTCGAGATCATGGACTATGAAAAGATATCCCTCACAATAATCGTACCATTTTTGTATATTGTGTGTTCTGAGATAGTGATATTGGCCGATGTAAATTTATAAATTAAAATTAAATTCTTAATTTTAATTTTATTTTCTGAATCAATTTAATTTCATATTCACTTTCCTAAAATAACAATTTTAAGGTGAAATAAATTACTAAATAAAAAAAAAACATTCTCATTATTAAAAAAAACATTAATCATTAGACCCATATAAAGGCCTTGACATGGGCTTGGTCTGTCTGGGACATGAAAATGTCAAGAGACTGTTCTATTCGTGTTTCAATTTTGTGTTTTTAGTTTTGAATTCATTTTGAATTTTGTGTTTTGAGTGTCCATTTTGACATTATTAAAAACATGTTCTTTTTGCCATCTTTAAAAATTGTTTTGAAAAATAAAAAATCTCAAAATGCGTTTACTTTCTTCCCTGAATTCTCTCTCTCTTCACTCTCTCCCCCTCCCTCTTCTTCCCTCCTCTCTGTAACCTGTCGGAACCTCATCCTTCGGCCACCGTCTTCATCGTAAACCACCATCGGTCGACTTCCCACCTCCGGGCAACTCAGAAATAGCCATCAATTTAGTCCAAATAACAATTAATCGAAATGAGGGTCGCGATCCCATTTCGTGCAGTCCGAAGAAATCAGTGATTCCGGCTACGGTCATTCAACCTATGGTCGTAGACCACATGGGTCACCTTCCTCTCCCTCTGGCGCACTTAATCTAACCATGGGTCAAGTCCAATTTCAACCACAGCTCGCTGATTTTATGGGTGAACTTAGGGTTGAAAATTTGTGGTGGTATTGGCTATGGTTGGTGATGATTATGGTGGTGGCAATTTTTGTGGTGGTGGTTGTGGTTGTGGTTGGTGATATGGTGGTTTTGTGGCAATGGTGGCTCTAGCGATGGTGGTGTTGGTTGGGGTGATGTTGTAGCTGTGGTGGTGGTTGGGGTGATGTTGGGGCGGCGGTGGTTGGTGGTGTTTTGCAGGCAGCAATGGTGGTAGTTGAAGGTGATAGTAACTAAAAACAACGAAAATGTGTTTTGAAAATTTTGGTCAAATTATAACTAAAAACACCTAAAACGATAAATTTGTCATTTTGAGTTTTCTTTGTAAATTTTAAACTTGTTTCGAAAAATGCGTTTTCGAAAATAAGAAAGAGAAGGCGTTTTCACTGTTTTGGAAAATCGAAAAAAAAAAACGACAAAAAGAACATACCCTAATGTTTCAAGTTTAAAAGCAAAATTGCACTTAGGAAGAATGTTTGAGCTCATTTTTTCTCAAATTCATTGTCAATTACATATTTTTTAAATAAACAACTTACACATAAATCTAAAAAATTTCTCTACATTTGACCACACATTCTTTTAAAAAAAAAATAATCTCAAAATAGGGCTCAAACATGAACTAAATTTCAAATTATTGGAATTAGTTTAGGGAATTCCTAGGGTTTATACGCCGGCTAAAAATCAAACTCCCAACTTCTTTCTTACACAAACCCAAAAATCACGTTTCTTACATTATCTAATAGTAATTGTGCTTGAAGGGAAATATTTGTGTTGTTGGTTGTCAATGAAGGAATTTCGTGACAGATCTTGTTAAAGGTACTCTTCAATAGACTAACCTTTAAAGCTCGTTTGTAAGATAAGAGTGTCCCATCAACTAGCAAGGCGGACCTTATACTAGTGAGATTAGTACTCATAAGTGATCATTATGCATGGTTGAGGCACTTTGAAACTTAGTTTGTTAGGCTAGGGCACCCAAACTTGGGGATAATTACTTGATTTGACACTAAACTTTACAAAAGGTTTTTTAGAAGGTAACTGAACTTAAAAAGTTTTTCCATTAATCACTGAATTTTACAAAATGTAATTATATCCATCATTGAGAATTTCAAAAGTTCCCCATTAGTCATTGAACTTTACAAATTGTAATCACGTTCATCACATAACTTTTGAAGTTCAGTGATCCACGAAAACCTTAAGCAAAGTTGAGTGGCCAATTAGGTAATTGATCAATCTTTATATATTTTTAATTTTTTTTATATATTCCTATCCCACAATTTTATTCTTTCTATTATCATCAAAATAATAAAAAATAATAGTTTTTTTATCCCAACGATAACTGACAAGGTTATCTATAGACATTTCTAAGATCAAAGAAAGAAAGAAAACTCAAAAAATAAAGATTCATAAATTACATGATTAGTCAATAAGCTTTGCGTAAGGTTTCGAAAGGATCATTGAATTTCAAAGGTTTCTCCATTAATTACTGAACTTTACCAAATATAACGCATCCATAACTAAGAATTTCAAAAGTTTCTCCCTCAATGATGAATGAGAAAGTTCGGTGATTAATGATGAAACTTTTGAAATTCAATGATCCTTTGAAAATTATACGCAAAATTTAGTGACCAATCAAGTAATTACCTTCCAAACTTGTACCTGCGTTTCCATCCTCTTGATTATGGTACATTTTGTTTTCTTTTACTCTTTTGTCTGGATTTCAATAGATTAATGAAAATAGATACAACTTACACTTTTACGCTTGTTCGATAAATAATTATTTGAGACTAAAAAATAACTTAAGAATTAAATTGAAAACTAATTAAGCCAAAATTCAGTATTTAATCTAAATCCTCAGCCAAAACATATCCAAGAATTCAATAGTAGCTATCCAAATAGCTATCGAACTTCGTTACCATACCTGCAGCAAAAAAATAAATAAATAAATTTGAATTCGATCCATCCAGATTCGATCTGACCATCCAAGGAGACCCGAACCAGCCCAACATTGACTCGATCTGCTCGACCTGCACAATCTAGATATAAGCGTGCACAAGTCTGTTTGCCACGTACAAATTGTATGTCATTCGCGTACAAAAGTGAATTTTTTTGCTGTAAATACTTCATCTTCATGGGTCAGCTTTCAAATATTTTATCAATTCGCAAATGTTCTAAAAATAACTTGAAAATATAAAAACATTTACATCCTATTTCTGTTACAAAAGTTCTAGATGATGAAATCGTAGTCCAAATACCTTATAGTCTCGAACGAACAAATTATGATCAAGAACTAGCCACAAATAAATAGATCAAAATTTAAATATTTTTAATCATTCAATCATCATATAATTAAATATCTATAGATATCACTTGATTAAAACATGCAATCAAAAGTAAAAAATAACAAGCATGCTAACGATCTAGATTGATGTGATACTAGTTGTTGGAATGTGGGACATGAATTGCATGGAGAATTAAGATTTCCTTTAATTCAACATCGTTATTAGATGTTCACATTTATGTTTTAATATACATTTTAATCAAGAAATAAAGCGGTTTGAATTTACCCAAATTCAATAATAAATTCTTAAACTGGGTCTGAATTTCAAATTTATAACTTTTTAGATCGCGAACTTTAAGTTTTCAGTTCAAGAACTTGGTACTTCCAACATTCAAATCATCTATTCTCCAAAGTAAAGGCTAATCGGCGTGTTGTCACCTTCTTTTAATTAAACCAAAAAATCAAATTCTAAATTGGACGGATGGACCAAGAAAATAAGAAAAACAAATTAAAAGGTTTCTCTATTTTTTGTTATGAATTTTCAGCCCCTATAGATGTATATTCATAGGCAAAATTCCATCTTCAAGTCTGTTGACGTTGAAAAATAAATAGATAAATTTCAAGTCAACTTAAATGATAAACACGGATTTGAATAATGTATAATCAATGGATTACAAATGGTAATACAATAGTTTCCTTTCCTTATCAAAGGAAATATGAGAAATATGAGAAATATAGGAGAGTTTGTAATCTTCTTGGCCCCGTGTTCTTGTTCTCATTTTTTGCTTTTTCCTCCTTTTATAGGAGGAAATACACACGCATCATGTACTTCATGTCTTGTCAACTGCAATTCCGAACTGAGGAAGTACACTTGTTAGTGTAATTAGATTGGCTGTCGAGCCCGATTTGTCAGGTCATTATGAATTAAACCTGCAGGTGGTCCCCAATAATTAATGAATTACTTAGGCGAGGANGTCTTGTCAACTGCAATTCCGAACTGAGGAAGTACACTTGTTAGTGTAATTAGATTGGCTGTCGAGCCCGATTTGTCAGGTCATTATGAATTAAACCTGCAGGTGGTCCCCAATAATTAATGAATTACTTAGGCGAGGATGCTAAAGTACTTGATTGGAGGATTATGTTGGGCGCGTAAGATCTTTCCATGTGCATTTCGCTAATTGGTGGACTAAATATTTTGTCAGTGATCTTCAATCATTATGTTTCCTTTAGCCTCGATAAACTACACAAACTTCTTGTGCAAGCCAAACTGTTACCCGAGCAGACCTTACTCCATCGAACTCACATTAGCACATGCTCATCATATATAATAACCCAAAATAATTGACCTCGGAGGTTGGGTATCAACAGTTACCCCCTGGTCAATGCTGATCCATGTGAAGGACTGACCTTAAAAGGCACAATTTCCAATCTTTATAATTATTACAGCAATAAATGATTTGAGCATGTGTCACACTGTAACTTGTGTATGAGCTGTAAAGCACGTGGGGTTTATTCTTCTAGAAGCTTTAAACAAAATGGTGCCACTCCATTAATTGGATCCAACCATTTATTCATTTTTATTCTTTTATTTGGATGATCCAAATTCTACCTTTTGATATTTCTTTCTTGTAAATGACTTGGACTCCTTTCATTCCTCACTTTTGCAGTCGAATCTCCAAGTTTTTACTCTCAAAAATTTTCTTCACATTGCCATTTACCTTTTTGAGTGAGGTCTACATCGTTCAGGTATTCCCCTTTTAACGAGAATACCTTTCATTTTTCTGCGCACTATATATTTTTTCTAGATTTTTATATGTGTTCGGATGAATCTCGAGTACAGTCTTGGGGTAATCGACAGGGAAGAAACTGTATCCTCTTTGTCCACTTCTTTTTTTAGTCCGTCTTCTGCCAATTTGGACTGCCAAGAAGTTTTAACTCCTATCCCATAACTTTAGTTTATCCACAACCGCCCGACATCCATAAAAACATGGAACAACAATAACAGGAGAGGATAGAAGTGAGATCACAGAGGGGTAACTGGAGTGAGAATCAAGAGTGGGGGGCTGATTCTTATAGGTAAGTTGTTACAAGAAATATGTTAGCCAATTTAAGGGCTAAATATAGTATACCCCAAACTTTAGAATTAGTAATTCCATCTTCCTCCAATCGAGCTAACACTCCTCCTGCAGGATGTGTGGCTCTTAATTCAGCAATCCTTCAGGCAGGATTGAGACTACCTTTCTCGAAAATCATATAAAAATTATTTTCTTCTTGGGGAATAGCCCCTACTTAGCTCTGCCCAAACAAGTGGAGAATTCTAATTGTGACCTTAATTTTGTGGAAGCAACTATGTCACCTTGATCTGAGCATATCCCAATTTAAATTTCTTTTCACCTTTAAAGATGAAGGGAAAAATACTGGCTGGTGGTATACCATCGTTAGACCTAGGACGGGGGGTCCTTTAGTTTTAGATACTCCCTCATCAATTAAAAGATGGAAAGAGGAGTTCTTCTTTGTTCTAGGAAAGTGGCAGTTCTATCTCGCCGAGGTGAATAGAGAGGATGTAGTCCCCACTCTCTATCACCCATAAGTGACAATTTATCTTTACTTTTTATTTCATCTTCGTACTCGAAGCTGCCTTTTTAACTCTTTCTATTTTTTCTTGCAGATTACAAACCTTCTCACCTGAGCTTGGTCATTCAAAGGTAGGCATATTCCATTCGAGCTCTTCCTTAAAGACAGAGGTCCTGCAAATTTGTGATTTCGGACATAAATTTGTTTCAAGCAGGCCTACTTCGGTCAGTACCGCCGACCTCAAGTTCTAGCCAACTTGCAGCTCTTGCCCCCACTTCTTCTTCTAAGTACATTAAACATTCATTTATACATTTACTTTGGATATGGTACTAACACCTCGATTTAATTCTTTTTTTTTTTAAATTCAGATCAAAATTCGAACATGTTGAGCTTTAAAGCAGCGAAGGCGGCAGAAGCAGCTGAAGCTTTTAAGGCGAAGAGGAAGGAAATTCCCACTGAAGCTGTGGACCGACCTGGAGAGATTGAGTTCGAGGTAAGGCTGAATAACCTTTAAAACGACACCGTCCAGCAGAGCTGCCAACTGTCCCTATTCCTACAGATCCTTCAAACTCTCTTCAACCCATTCCTCTAGACATTTCCGTTGCTACCACAGCCTCTTCTTCGAGGTCTCAGGAGAGATGCCAGACTTACAGAGGCCAAATGTTGAAGGTTTGGTGGGGGTGCCGACTTGATGTTTATCTTGACTTCATCCGAGCTCTCTCATCGGCAAGGGAATCAATAGCTGCACTTCCTTTCCCTTGAAGAATCAGTCGCTCCCATAACTAGGAGCTGGAATGATAGGGAGCAGTAGTTCTTGGCTGAAATGCCAATTTATGTGAGTATCATTTCTGCCCAGCTCTATAGCCACAGGTCAATCCTCCACATGATGTCAATGGCTGAGAAGGTAACTTTTTGAACTCTTAGTGTTTCTTAAGAGTTTTAATTTAATCATTGTGATTTATAACACCACCTTTCTCTATTTTTCAGGTAAAAGTCGAGCTCGATAAGATACTCGAAGTCAAAGATCGGGCCAATGTCCTTTTTTGAGAAGGTAGAAGCGAAAAAGGCGAACTTTGCTGAGGAGAAAAATTATGAATATCGCCGAACAAAATGGGAGAAGAACTTAATGCCACCTCACTTCGGAGCTAAAGCTCATGGACGATGCCAAAGCTCTACAGATATATGGGAGAAGGCCAATGCCTGGGCTGATAGTAAGAAAAATCGAGCTGATGAGTCAACACCTCGGGTAGTAGAGGCTATAAAAAGGGTAGAAGAATATGAGATCAAAGCTTCTAATCCAGTGGAAAACTGGAGGGCCTCTCCTGAGTTTGATGCTCTAGCTCAGGATGCTTATATTTTGGCCTTAGATGAAATCATCAAATATATAAATAAAGAGTAAACGAGCTGCGACACTACTTTCTTGGCGGAGGCATATAAGGAGCAGAAGAGAGAACTGGAACAACTATCTAAAGCAATAGGAGTTCGGATCTCCCCTGCTGATGAAGATGTCATTCATGAATATGTTCCTCCCCCAGACCCCACAGCCTAGTAGTTTATTTGTACTTAGTTTCTTTTTGTTGAATTTTCAGAATCTTCCTTAAAAAACTTTTGTAATATCTTTAACTTATAATGAAGTTTTAGTTGACTTGTCAAGTGTTTTTACTTCAAAAATTTTTTCTTGAAATTTATATGCTTTCCTAGGCTAAGTGTTGCAAAGCATGCAACCTTAGTTCAGGTCTTTTCTTTAATAATATATATTTTTAGGACATCCTTCTAAGTGTTGCAACACATGCTACCTTAGTTTGGTTGATCTGTCTATAAGCATATTTTAGATATTTTTTTGTAAGAAATTTTACTAAATGTTGCAACACATGCAACCTTAGTTCGACCTACTGATGAGCAAGACTTAAATGTTTCTTATAGGAATTTTTACTAAATTTTGCAGTACATGTAATCTTAGCTTGGCCTGCCCATGAGCAGGGCTTGGGTATTTCCTTATAGGAATTTTCACTAAGTGTTGCATCACATGCAATCTTAACTCGGTCTGCTCATGAGCAGGGCTTAGGTATTTCCTTATAGGAATCTCTACTAAGTGTTGCAGCACATGCAATCTTAACTCGATCTGCTCATGAACAGGATTTAGGTATTTCCTTATAAGAATTTCCATTAAGTGTTGCAGCACATGCAATCTTAGCTCGGCCTACTCATGAGCAGGGTTTAGGTCAGTATGCCAACGATCCTGTATTTTAGAAGCATATATTTTTATTATAAACAACATGCGATGCAAAGCATAACCGTTATTTTATTGGTAATATTTTTTTAGGTGTTCTGCATTCCAGGAATGCAGTAGAGGTCTTCCTTCTATATCTTCCAATTCACAGGCCCCTCTAAGTAGTACCTTGGTTATTTTGTAAGGACCTTCCTAGTTAGGTCCTAATGACCCAGAATTGAGTTCTCTTAGTGCTAAAAAGACTTTCCTTAATACAAGGTCGCCAACCTCGAATTCTCGTTTCTTAACTTTTTGATTGTAATACTCTGCATTACGTTGTTTGTATACCACATTTTTTATGTCGGCCTCATTCCTTTTTTTCCTATATCAAATCCAATTTTCCTTGTAACACTTGTTCATTTCCATTTTCACAATATGTCATTATCCGAGCGGAAGGGATTCCTATCTCAAGTTGGATGACAACTTCTACTCCAAAAGCTAAAGAAAAGGAGGTTTCCCTAGTGATGTTTCTCGATGTAGTGAGATAAGACCACTACACAATGGAAATTTCCCCAGCCCATTCTCCCTTAAGAGCATCAAGTTTACCTTTCAGTGTATACTTGATGATCTTATCTTGACCATTAGCTTGAGGGTTGTTTGACATGGAGAAGTACTTTTGTATCCCAAATTCTTTACAAACGTTTGTGAAGTGAACGTTGTCAAACTATTTTTCGTTACCCGTCACGATGGAATGTGGTATCTCGAACTTGTATATGATAGACTTCCATATGAATTCAGTAGTCTTATGCTTAGTTCTTTTGGCCAAGAGTTTGGTCCCCAACCATTTAGTGAAATAATTGACTACCACAATTGAGAACTTTGTTCCTCCCTTTTCAGTAGGCATGGGGCCAATTAGATCGATCCCCCATTTGGAAAAGGGCAATGAGGCCATCACACAATTCAGCTCTCATGGTGGAAGATTGATATTAGGGGCGAATCGCTGACATTTGTCACATTTCCTAGCGAACTCTAATGCATCTTTTTTCATGGTAGGCTAAAAGTACCCTGTCATATATTTTTATGAACTAACGACTGTCCTCGACATGATTTTCACATATTCCACCATGTACCTCTTTCAGAGCATGCAGTGCATCTTTTTCGCTTAAACATCTAATCAAGGGCATAGAATACCCTATCTTATATAAGATGTCATTGATTAATGTGTATCTGGCTATCCTCACTTTGAGTTTTCTCGCTGTAACAAGATCTTCACGACATGAACCCCTTTTCAAATATGCAACAATCTTATCCATCCATGTTGATTTTAGGTCGGTTGTCATAAAAACTACCTCAAGTTCCTCAATAGCTGGGTGGAAGATCCTTCCTATGAGGATGCTATCAAATTTCTCAATCCCTTCACTAGTTGCTAACCGAGCCATGACAGTTTTGAGTTTGAGGAACTCGTTCAATCTGCACATCTTTGAAACTTTTGATCTATCGCTAGACAACTTTGAGGTAATTGTTCATCCTTTCTTCTTTCGCTTGGTAAGCTTCATTGACCTAGTTAACTGATAGGAATGTAAAAGGTATATTTTTCCCTCTTTATTTTAAAGCTCGTATGACTATTTTATGCCTAAATGTACTTAGTATTCTCATATTTTGATTTAAGTGGCAATTCTATGGATATAGTGTAATTCGGAAGAAATAGGTGAAAGAAAATGGACCAAAATGAAAGAAATAGTAAATATTCTAAACTTGTTTCTAACCTTGTGATGAAGATTTGAGAATGTTAGAGGTCAACTGGATGAAGAAAAGAGTCAAATGGATGAAATATAGCCAAGACATGATCACATATCAACTTACAAGCTGAATAGTTTTGCATCGATTTTTTACCTCATGTTGAAACCAGATTTTGACATGAAAACCAATCGAATTTGAAGATAGTCAAAGAATAAAAGTTGTAGCCCTTTTAGTTAGCTTTTCAACGCATCTTGAATCTCCTTAATCGGATATCGGGAGAGGAAGTTATGATCAAAATACTAAAAGCTATCCGACGGAGAAATTGCTAACACTATGCGGTCGCATTAACCACCAGCTGTGAATCGCTATAAACTACCAAATGGTCTACCCTCATTTCTCTCGCCATCCTAAGACCAGCTATGAGTGCCTCATATTCGACCTCATTATTCGAAGTACTAAAATCAGATGGCAGTGCTTCACAAAATAATTGGTGGCTTGGACTGATCAAAACAATTCCAGCTCCTGCTCGTGTTTCGGTGGAGAACCCATCAACAAAAAGTTTCCAAGGTATATGGTGATGAGATTCTTCCATTGGGTCCGAACTGAACTTCGCAATGAAGTCGGTGAGAGCTTGACCCTTTATTGAGGTGCGTGGCTTATACCTTATGTCAAATTGACCGAGCTCTACTGCCCACTTAACCATCATTCCTGAAGTATCAGGTTTTTGTAAAACCTGATTCAATGGATAATTAGTTAAGACCTCGATTGGATGTTTTAAAAAGTAAGGTCTTAACTTCCGAGTTGCTATGATTACTGCATAAGCTAATTTCTCTAATGGAGAATAACGGAGTTTAGCCTCATGCAAGGCTTTGCTGACATAATAGATAGGATGTTGTACTCCTTCCTTCTTTCTGGTTAATACCGCACTGGCTGCATGTTTAGACACTGCTAGATACAGTATCAATGTCTCCCCTACTTTTGGTTTTGATAACACTGGTGGTTGTGCTAAATGCAATTTCAACTGATCAAAGGCGAGCTTGCACTCGAATGTATATTCAAATCTTTTTTCCCTCTCAATACATCAAAGAAAGGTTTGCATTTATATGTTGATTTTGACATGAAGCGATTGAGGGCGACTATTCGTCCTGTTAAACTCTGGACTTCTTTGGGTTTTGTTGGGGGTGCATTTCAATAATGGCCCTTATTTTCTCAGGATTTGCTACAATCCCTCTACGATTTACCAGGTAACTAAGGAATTTTCCCGAGCTTACCCCAAAGGCACATTTATACGGGTTCAGCTTCATTCCATACTTTTTCAAAATTTGAAACATTTCAGCGAGGTGTTGTTGATGATTCTGGGCATCCGTGCTTTTTACCAACAACAGTAACTACATATGGAGGTACCATTTTCCAATTTTCTTGGCGAACATAGAATTAACCAAGCGTTGGTAAGTAGCTCCAGCGTTTTTTAGACCAAAGGGAATCATTTTATAGAAATATAGACCTTGATTAGTGACGAAGGTCATGTGTTCCTGATCTAGTCCAAACATATGGATTTGATTGTACCCGGAATATGCATCCATGAAACTGAGCAACTCGTGTCCTGCTGTTGCATCCACTATCTGATCAATTCTTGGTAATGAAAAACTGTCCTTAGGACATGCTTTATTATCAGTGAAGTCGATACATATCCTCCAATCTCAATTACTTTTCTTAACCAAGACTGGGTTGGCGATCCACTTCGAGTATTTCGCTTATCGGATAAATCCATTATGGAGTAACTTTTGCACTTCTTTGTTTAGAGATTTAGATCTTTCTAGGTTGTTGTGTTTTTATCTCGCAAGTGGACGGATCGTAACAAGTAGTAA
>CAIGRS010283327.1:0-11551 GCA_903798395.1 Fraxinus floribunda
GAACCCGTAGTCGCTACTTGCCAGCAGAGCCTCGACCATTGTGAGTGCGCACTGGGAAAACTCCGCTTCATATGCAGTAGCCTACAAATCACACAGTAAAGATAAACCGCACTAGGCAAGTTCGATCGACGGGCTCGACCGAGGAAGTGTTGGCAGGAGATTCGAACTCGTGACATTCGATCTCTGCTTTCACATGTTCCACCAACTCGACCACCTTCGAAGGAGTACAAATGAGAAATTTTTTCATATATATGAAGAGATGGATGAACCATAAAAATTTGATAACAAAAATTAAGCCTACATTCTATGAGGAAATTAACTAATATATTTACTTTAATTATTTTTAAAAAGTATAAAACCTCATTTGACAATTCTTTCCACAATAGATCATCATTATGTTGTCTTTATTAGAAAAAACTTAATAATCGTCCTTAAAAAATATAAAAACCTAAAAGATATTCATAATTTTATTTTGAGTGTTCAGTCTCTCTCTTCCCTCCTTCGTAGTTGTAGCCATTGTGCTTGGGAGGAGGGAGTTGTGGACTACCTAAGAGAAGATTTTTCTTATAAACGTCTTAAATATTACCTTCAAATTTTCTTTTTGGTCTATTTTATTATTCTTAATTTTCTCGTTCTACTCTGTCCTTGGAAATTTCCTCTGTTTGGAAACATCAAGTGCCAGCTACAATATGCTTCAAGGATTCTTTCAATAATTTGAACTTCTATCCTGCCCTTGATCAATTTTTTTTTCTACTAAAAAAAATTAATGGACTGTTTTTTATGTAAGATTTTTTTTTTTAGTGAGGCCTGTAATTCGGTCCTGTTAGAGATCAACTTTGTTGACGAGATTTGACCGGTTAAAAAGAATAATGCTAAAAGTAGTATAATGCTATTCATCCCATTGATGTTACAAACACAATTTAAGTGCCGTTAATATGATATTAAATGATATGTGAAATTAAATAAGTCATTTAATTTTACCTATTATTTAATGTCACTGGGGATGAATAACATTTAATCTAGACCTGGCCCACTCCAACCTAGAGCCCGTTTGGTAGGGCTATTAATCAGATTAAAATTGAAAATATGGTCGTTGTTGGGTCCCATTCGTCTAAAAAAAAGCAACAATAACGACTAATTTTTCAATTTTAATCCGATTTTAATCTCTACCAAACACACTCCTAGTATGCCCTACCAAGGTTTTCCCCTATTTTCTTGTGTATTCTACGTAATTGATTCGTTTGACCCATTATGGATGAATAACATTACTCTAAATATATAGTATGTTTGGTAGAGATTAAAATCAGTTTAAAATTGAAAAATAGTCGTTGTTGTTGACTTTTATTAGACGTAGTGTTCTAAAAGGCGCGCCTTGACTTGAGGCTTGGCCAAAACGCCAAGTCAAGTGGGTTAACTTCTTATTTAGAGGTCAACGACAATTGTTGACCGCTAAAGCGCGCTTAGGCGCTAATTTTTTTTTATTACAATTCTTTTAAGTTAAAAATTATTAAATACTAATTTCTTCAATTTGTCTTAATTTAAAATCAAAACAACTATTTGAACCCAAANTCATTGTACAAATAGTTTTTTTGAAGCCATTATGTAGGTTATTATGTACACAAATATTTATCCTAAAGAATATGATGTGGTGGAAAATGATATAAGTGAGCCCGACGAAGAGAATCTTGTATCAGAAGACGCGGATGATGAATTAGATTAAGAAGAGGTTACTGAATTGGAATCTGATAAAGAGTTAGATAAAATTTAAATTTCTATGCTATTTACTTACTATTTTGTATTTAAATTTGAAACTTATATTTTTGTTGGAAACTTTGAAAAAAAATGTGAAGTTCCTATAAATCTGTTTTAAATGTTTAGGAAATATTATTATTGATTGATTAAAAATTAAAATAATATTAAAATAAAAAAAATGTCTTTTTACGTTTTTTTACGCATATGCCTCGCTTAAACTCACCTAGCCCATAGCTCGGCCTTCACGCATCGCCACACATTACGCCTTTTAAAACTTTGATTAGACAGGTGAGATCCAATAACGGCCATATTTTTAATTTTAATTAGATTAAAATTGGTACTAAACAAGCTCATATACTATATGTTGACATTTGATGTGGTGTTAAAAGATGATTGGAGAAAAAAATATTTAGCATGATCGAGAAAAAAATTGTTCGATGATATATTGTTACAATATAATTTAGCATGATCGAGTAAAAAAACTGTTTGACATCATCGCATTTATACGTCATCCTTGACATCATACATGAAAAAAATTAAAATATAATTAAAATATTGTCGATGATTCAACATTGAACTAGTCAAGAATAGTTGAGATTTCGATATCAGGCAATTCTGGGGGCGGTGGCGCGGTGATGGTGATACTTTTGATGAAACTGAGATTATTTTCTGATTGATCAATCTCGTGCTTATCTTTTCAACTGGGTCTGAGCTGTTCCTTCAAACATTTCTGTTTTTTTTTTAGGAGAAAGAGGGTTCTTGGAGTGGGAAGAAATCTTTGTAGTCTTCTAAAGATTTTGGGTCCTTTTGAAAGTGGATAAAGGGGGGATTTAGCTGGTATTTTGAACTGGGTCTGATCTGTTTTTCACAATTTGTGGTTTTTTGTCTAAAAAAATTGGTCTTGAAGGAGGGGGAGTATTGGGTTTTCGTTTAGCTATTGGGAGTTTCTTAAAATTGGGAGAAGGTGTTTGTTTTGTTACCATCGACTGATTTCCTGAAATGAAATTGAGGTGTTCTAGGTGATTATGTTTACATAGAAGGGTGTGGCAGTTGGGATATTTTTTGTAACTATTTTCTTATTTTGTTTAGGGGATTTGATGATATTTGATTTTGTTCAAGATGGGATCAAGCGGTGATAGCTTGGAGGTGGGGTCTTGGGAGGTGGGGAAATCAAAGGGGAGGAAGAAGAAGAATGATGATGCTGAGGAGGAGACTGGGTGTTGGACTAAGTTGAGATATATTGGTAGCTGTATTTCTTCAAGATCAAAAGTTGATAGCTCACTTAGTGGCATCAGCACTCATGGTAATCCATTAATTGATTTTAAGTATGTCTTATACCGATTTAAATTTGATTGTAGTTCTAAAAAAATATGTTCTTTGTTGTCAGTTTAATGTGATTTGACCTCTGCAATTTTGATCTCTGTTGTTGGAATAGTATGTGATTTCCATACCTTTGTGTTGTATTGTTTTAATCTTGGAAGTGATGTGCTAAACAGAGCTTATGCCCGATATTCAAGATTTTTAAACAAGCTGAACATTTATTTCTGTTAATTCTCGAGGATGGGAGTCTTTTTGTTATTATTTCAGTTCATGGAGTAAATTAGCTCAGTTTGATCTGAAAGTTTTTCGCTGAATGACAAATACTTGTGATGTTTGACCATGTTCAGTGAAGATGCTAGGCATAAAACGGTCGTCAAATTAACATAAATAGAGGTTAAGTAAGATATAAATTGAAATTGAATTAAATGCTGTAGCATTATATCAGTGATTGTGATAATAAATCAATGGCTGAACAGGCTACGGACAGGGCTAAGGGTTGATTTGGATTGTTCCATTTTTTAGAAGGGGATAAAATCAACTGTATAAAACCTAGGGCCTTTGGTTGTTTCCTATTCAGATTAGATTTCATTTTTGATGTAATAATTCTAAATTTTGGCACTTAAATTTGCGTGTTCAAATTCATATGCCTAAGTTCATCGTGCTTGTGAACAGAAAGTAAATCTACAAACGATACTAGCAGAGGTCAACCAGTTGCCCCGGTAATTTCTTCCACCACCACGAGCAACGCTGAAAGCCATGCTTCTAGCTCCAAACTTGAAGAGGAACTTAAAGTTTTTTCTCAGCTTCGAAAATTCACATTTAATGACCTCAAGGTAGCCACAAGAAATTTTAGGCCCGAATCTCTTCTTGGTGAAGGGGGATTTGGTTGTGTATTTAAAGGGTGGATTGAAGAAAATGGAACAGCACCAGTGAAACCCGGGACGGGGCTTACCGTTGCTGTGAAGACCCTAAATCATGAGGGGCTTCAGGGCCACAAAGAATGGCTGGTTTGATGATTTCTCAGTTTACGTTTCTTGAAGTGGCTTTTGTGCACGTTAATTTGGCTTATTTTTTTGAATTGTTCTCATTGCAATTCTGATTGGCAGGCTGAAGTAAATTATCTGGGCAACCTCCTTCATCCTAATCTGGTTAAATTAATTGGTTACTGTATTGAGGATGATCAAAGGCTGCTAGTTTATGAGTTCATGCCTAGAGGAAGCTTGGAGAACCATTTATTTAGAAGTATGCACCTAATTTCCTTAGATATATTGTAGATAAAAAAATTTTCTTTCAGACTTCGCTGAGATAATTACGTTCTATTTCATTTTGCGTCATTTTACATTTTATCCCTTTGGAGTGGAACTGAGAAACCAGGAGCATTTTTCGAGTGACAACATGGATGTGCTTATGAATGTGTGTGTGTGTGTTTTTTTTTGGTAATTATTTGACAGTATAGGTTTGAGCAATATCCCTGTATTTTTATGTTGGGTAATCAAATCGTGCAAGCACAAAGATAATGTTTCACTAGGCAAGTTTGGTCCCATTATTTCCAAAATATATTTTTCTATTATTTTCAACCTCATATTCTTCAATAAAATAATATTATATGCAAACTGAAAACTTTTCCTTATTTTTTTAACCCACATTTTCCATCAAATCACTATTCCAAAATGCATTTTTGGAAAAAAAAAAAAATGGGGCTCAAACAGGTTCTCAATAATGTCTATTGTCTAGCACGCCTTACCAAACATGCCAAAATGTTTTTGTTTCAATCAGTAGTCTGCATTCTGTAGTATAAAATCTGATTACGACAAGAAAATTGGGGTCCTATTTAACTATACTCTAATTTTCTTTCATCTTGTTCTGTCACCCTAATAAATTGCAATATTCAGCGATTGTAATCCATTGTTATTGTAGGGTCCCTGCCTCTTCCGTGGTCGATCAGGATGAAAATTGCTTTAGGTGCTGCCAAGGGTCTTACTTTTCTTCATGAGGAAGCGGAAAGGCCAGTTATATATCGTGATTTTAAGACCTCTAACATCCTATTAGATGCAGTAAGTTCACAACGGCTCATAAATCATAATCTTGTAAAATATTAAATTAATTTATATATGTACATAATCTCTTAAACTTTTATCTTCCCAGGAGTATAATGCCAAACTTTCTGATTTCGGACTTGCTAAAGATGCTCCGGATGGAGGAAAAACTCATGTTTCCACACGTGTGATGGGAACGTACGGTTATGCAGCTCCGGAATATGTCATGACAGGTACACAATATACGTCTTTATCTTGCTCGTGTCCTTTTCTTTTGTAAGAATTTTGAAAATAAGATCTGAGAAGAAGAACCAGAAATGAATTTAAGATGTGTGTTTGCTCGTGCCTGTGGCCTATAATATCTCTTTTTGTTACCGTGGGGGTTTCATTACATTCCATGAAACAATTATTACTTGTAAATTTCTGTAAGATTTGCATATCCATCTTTTATTCTGATTGAAATCCTTATTTATTACAGGGCATCTTTCATCAAGGAGTGATGTCTATAGCTTTGGTGTTGTTCTTCTTGAAATGCTTACGGGTAGAAGATCAATGGACAAAAACCGGCCTAATGGAGAGCATAACCTCGTGGTGTGGGCCAGGCCTCATCTGACTGACAGGAGACGATTTTATCATTTGATAGATCCTCGACTTGAAGGTCATTTTTCCATAAAAGGTTCTCAAAAAGCTGCAGAATTGGCTGCTCGTTGCCTTAACCGGGATCCCAATGCCAGGCCTCTAATGAGTGAGGTCGTCAATGCCTTGAAGCCTTTGCTGAACCTCAAGGACATGGCCAGCTCGTCGTCCTCCTTTCAGGCAATGCAAGCCGAACGTGTTGGCCCCAGTCCAAATGCTAAAAATGGGATTCGGACTCGAGGATCGTTTGGGAGAAATGAACAGCAGCATCCACGAAGCCTCTCAATACCAAATAGTAGGCATGTTTCTCCACACCAGCAGTCTGCTAATAATTCACCAAAGCCAGATGGTAAACAGTAGAACTGGATTGAAACATGTGTTCCTTCTCCAAGTTTTTCGACCATTCGTTTTTCGTCTAGCCCAAGTTGGATATATTTTGTCATCCCGTTGTCCTTAGGTTACTGTACAAGGAAACACTCGTACACATTCATTCTCTTGTGAATCCAGCAGGGGTGAATGCCCACAGAAGAAGAGTAACATAAACTGGAACTAAAGTTTATGGAATAAATGTTTGTGCATGTTGGAATCTCGTCGTTGCACTCTACCTATCAAGTGTGCTACATGCAGACGATGATACTCAAGCAGGGAATGAACTCCTTTTTACCAATTGAACTCTTTGATTTATTTTTCACAAATAGGGAAGTTCTTTAGTTCTTGAAGTTAAAACCGTGGAGGCCACCCTTGTGATGCTTTACCATTGAAGTTTCTGCTGAAGAAGTGATTTTAATATAGCAGTAAATTTACGAGGGACTGACAAATGATGCGAGTTGTCCAAATATTATAGTCCAATGAGTAACTGCTTTGAACAACGTGATATCAATACCATACAATCAAAATACAAGTTCATAGTTAATTTATTTTATTATTATTATTTTTCAAATGGCTGATGCCTGGCCATTGATAGGCCAGCAAATCGAAAATGTCGAGCTACCTTGTCTCACCAGAAAATTGTACACAAAAAAATGATTACATACTCAAGGTCAGATAAATGATCGAATTAATTGCTTAAGCAAAACAGTATTTATCTTATTCCTCTGTATCTTACCAAAATGATGACAACTTTCACTGACAATATCTACTTCATGGCTAGAGAGCAACCGCCAATCCAATCTTGGCACTTTTTTCAAGTGCCATCGTGTCGACTTCACCTGAAACTGTGATAAGAGATTTTGGACGCCATTGGTGCTGTATAAGAGCACTCGCCTTGCCATAGTTGTTCACTCGAGCTTTCAATGTGGTTAGAGGATCCAATGAATGTTGAGTCCCAATGGTGAGTGTGCTCTCGTTGCTCGAAAAGCGGTGGTTCAACTCAGCTCCGACTGCTGTGTTGATCACTGGGCTTACTGTGTGGAAGTACGATGCAGTAAGGGAGTCCCCTTTGTCATTCCTGTGGAAAGGAACAGTCCTCAGAAACAAGAAACAGACGAGAACCTTCCAAGAGAGGTGTGCAGCAAACCCATTCAAAAATCACACTCTCACATGCAATACACACAGTCGTTTACCTCGACCACAGATGGTTAAACATCCCATATTATTGTCTTTTTTTAACTGAAAAGGTACTCACAGTGCCAAGGATGCAATTAGGTCAGAAGTTGTGAGACTAACTCCCGCGTTATATTTAGTAAAATTCCCAGTAGCCGTGTCAAATGATACATCGGTCCCAAAAATAACAGTGTGGTTCCCAGCAACACCAGAGAAATTGACTACGGGTGTTGCTGTTAGTCCAAGGCTAGTACTAATTCCAGCATGTTCATGAAAGTACTGAAGTTCCACCTATTGCCAAAATTACCAGAAGTCAGACACGCAGAACTTGAAATACTAACTACTGCAAAATAGTGCACAAATGGCTTTTTTGGCAAGGCCAATCTTACAATATTGGACATTAAAGAAGAGAAGGCTAAAATCTTGTCAAACATACTGTCCAATACAGCATATCAAACATGTCTAAAAGATATGACAAGCACACCGGATAAAGATACAGGACTAGAATACCTTGCCAGAGTTTTGGTCAGGAACAATGAAGCTAAAGATACCCTTCACTCCGGGAGCAGGCTCATCAACAGTGATGGTCGTGTAAACCTACATAAACAGACAACCTTTTGAACCAAATGAACATGTTCATTAAATGTGGTGATTTGCCAATTTTAAAAACAGCCTTTGAAGACTAGTTCCAAATAAGAAATCCCGTCAATCTCAATAACAATAAAAATACAATATTCAATCACATTTTTACAGAATAATTATACACGCTCTACATGTAGCATTTCAAAAAATAATTTTGAAATGTAAAAAAGATGTAGAGCCAGAAAAATATAAAGACATTAAACGTGAATATCACAAAGAAAAATAAACAATTACAATGGACTTTCAAAAACTAATATTTATGACTGGAGTCAACAAAGTCTTGCTTATAGTCAAGTTTGCAAAATAGGGAGTGGGTTTTGGAACATTGAGCTGATAAGTTCATCAAGTGAATAACTGAATTTGGAATACTTGAGTGCATATCAGAGATCAAACCTTAAACTTCAACAGAACATAAACACAAGTTTCATAGTTATTAAATGCCTAAAGCAAAATAAAGCATCAAGGCCTGCTGGAATTCTTAAGCACAAAGTGAGGCACACAATTCACTGAAGTGAAGTGCATACATTCAAAATAAGAAAAATCTATACGATATACATACATGATATATTAGAGAAAATTCAAATTTTGAAGCATATTTCAGGAAATGCTTTATTTCATTATTAATTTGTGCTAACAATCTCTAAATTCAATTTCAGCAACCAAAATAAACAATATAACAAACCAAACCAAATTGATATTAGATACTGCGAAAGGGAACTTTTTTAGTTTAAGTGAATCCCAATTTTTTTGGATGTTGGTTCATTATAAAAATCTCAGATACAATCTCATGAAACTGATTAGAGAAGACAAACCAATAATACCTTCATATTAATGAATCTTGCAGCCAAGTAAAGCATTAAGCAACAATTTGTAACTTACATTAGAGTTGGTATCCACTTTTATGTCAGATGTGATGTTGTTGTTTTTCAGCTGGGTGTTAACGTCTGCAAGAAACAACTCCCCTTTCTTAGTTCCAGTCGATGTAATAGCCTGTAGAAATCAAAATGTACCAAAACCAAATTAAATATGATAATTACACCCAAAACCATAAGAAAAATGATTATAGGTTCATCCAGATGCCTGATAGCAATCCTGATATTTAATGTGATTAAACACTACTAATTAGAAAACTCACAAACTGTTATTCCAAAAGTTGAATAAAAACCCCAAGCCCCATGACCAGAAATTCTGTTAGAGACTGTTTCAATTACAACGGTAAACAATTGGTATTCAAAGCCTAACAACTCTACATTGCCAAACTATGATGCTCAGACTCGGATATGGGTATTGGGTACGAGTATGTATCTAAATGTCGGATCTTTTATTTTCTAAATTGTAAGATATGGGGACATGGCGGAAAATGGTCACACAGGGACGTGGGTACGTCTTTGAAACTTCAAAAGGACTAAAATAAATGAATTCAATAGTTCTAAATATGAAAAATAAAACATTTAATACTTTAATAGATCGAGAAAAATCCAGAAACAAAAAAATAATAATAAAATTAGCATTCGAAGCATAGTTTCAGATCCAAAATGAAACAACAAAATAAAAACTCGTATATTTTTAGAGATAATCAACGAAAAATTATAACTTTTCTTTAAACCCACAAAATAAAATTGGGACTTCATAATTAAAGTGGGCTTATCTGCCGGCCCATTTTACGCACGGGAGTGTGAAGTGGAAAACAGAAAACCCTAAATATATCTCGACAATCTTCACTCAGATCAATATTCTTTCTGAAATTGAAAACAATCAGGCCAATATTCTTCCTCTTTCTACATAAGAAGGCCCAAAATTTAAAACAAAAAAGGCCCAAGTCCACACTCTTTCCTCCTTCCCTAAGCCTTCACCAAGCTTCGCGACTTTCTGGTTTTACATTCTACAACAATGGCGGCAGCCAAGCTCCAACAAGTTCTGCCCTTGGCCCCGCTGATTTTTGCCGTGTTCGCCTCATATCCCGTACCCGTACCCGTATATTGTCGAGTCGACACGGGTAATCCGACTGGAGTGAAGAGTCCGAGCATTATAGTTGCCAAAGCCAAGACTTCAACATGATCACATTTGGATTTAATCTAAATTTGGTCAAACTCTTAACTTAATTATTTGATGAACATGATTTTCAAAGCTCTCGTTCTTACCAACAAATCTTACTTTTCTAGAAAAGTTATTATGCACAATCAAACATGCTCAAGTTCAAAAATATGTCGAACTTCCACCACAATTGCAGTTGCATTTATTGGGTGTTCAAATCTATAAATTCCTTGCAAGCCTCTACACATATGAAGTTGCAAAGACAGACTTAGTATTGTACTAGGAATTGTTTCAGAAATACTGCATAATATGGAGGATTAAATAATCCATTTTTCATACTTCTCAGCCTTTGCATAACTAATTACTTTCAAAAGTAATTAAAAGACAATACCGATACTTAAATCAAATGGGGAAATATTGAGCAATAAATTGATAATCCCTACTAATTAAAAGGGATAAAAATATATGAATAACATAGAATCATTTCTTTTCTCCAGAAGCTGAATTTCGTTTCATAAATTTCATTAAACTGGATCCCTATATAACACATACAAACATGGGCATAAGTATATAAATCACAAATGTAAAAATACCTAAAGAAATATGTATTTTACTCACCACCCCATTTGCAGTGTAAGTAGTGATAGTGAATTTATGATCAGCCTGATAATCCCTGTAAAGAAGATCTGAAAAACCCACAAATATTATTTCATCAACATCAAATAAATACACACAATTTTTCTCAAAAAGAAAAGGAAAAATAAAATAAAATACACACACCTATATAGATGTATATACACGTATATATCAAACCCACATTATTAACTACCTCTGGCTTTCTTGCCAATGTCAGAATAGAGGCCTGGACCCTTTGCCATCACCATTTTTTTATGCCTTTGCAGGGGAAAAAAAAAAAAAAAAGTAGAGAGAGAAATAAGAATGTTCTGGAGAGAGGAAGCGAGGAAGATGGTAAGTCGCCTTAGCTAGTGTTTACTTACTGTTTATCAAGCTATTATGATTGATAAAATTACTTTTATGACCCTATTATTATTATTATTATTATTATTAATTTATTTTTTTTAAAAAAAGGATTATTCTTGTATTTTCTTACAAATGTTTTGAATTAATATTTTCAGAGAAATTCTGTTATTGGAATTGTAACACCCCAAATTTCATTTAAATCAAAGCGCTACTAAAGTCGAAATATCCTGTAATAAGTATTCTCAATAAATGCCAAATTGCGCAATTTTTTTTTCTTCTAAAACTATAGTAAGTTAGAACTAAATACGGAAACATCATTTGAATAATTTGCTCATATCAAGAGTCAATACCAATTATATTAAGCAAAGTGCCACAATTTGCAAAAATACTAAAAGTTGAGTTAAATTGACAAAATGGAAACCGACTATTTAAAATACTTGTTTTAAAAAGTTGTAAATAAACGGTCTATTATTTAATCAAGATTACCCCCCTCATTGCCTTGCCGAGCTCCTTAGCCTGAAATAGTGGAAAAATATTGAGGTGAGCATAGGGGGAAACAGCAATCAATCCATGTTAAATCTAAACATGAAATCAAATCATGAATATAA
>CAIGRS010283329.1:0-18621 GCA_903798395.1 Fraxinus floribunda
TTTCGGATCTCATTCGGTTCTTCGGTTCTTGGTCTAGACCCAAGACCCGACCCAAACCTTTCGGTTCTCGATTCGGGTACCCGTTCGGGTCTTTAACTTATGAAGAACCGCTCGATTCGGTTCGGATATTTTGGACACCCCTTGGTTCACCCGAACTTATATTACTATCTGCTACTAAAGTAGCAGGGGCAAGAAAAACCGAACCGTTATGCTCAGAAAACGATATGGCTTTTTAATTTGTAGACAGTAAAAAATTTTGTATTCATAACCGAATTAAGCCATACCAGTGAATCGAACTCATAACCCTCCAAAGCTAGGAAATCAAAGAGAGGCAACTGGAGATAGGTAATGCCCCAGTGCGAGTACTTTCCAGCCGGAGGCAAAAATGAGCTGAGCTCACGATCCTTTGAAACTGGGAAGTCAAAGTGTTGGCCACATTGATGTAAAAACCAACTCAGCTTGGGAGCCAAGAAGGCCACCACAAAGCGAGGGCAATATCAGCTCGGCAGCCAAGAAAGCCAATTTACGCAAACAAAAGTTAGTTGCCTAAGGTATGTTCTAGTTTGGTAACTCGCCTTGCATACCGAAGAAAAATTTACGCAGAATAAAATGTGCAAGATAGAAGACATTATGTTATTGTTTTCATTGTCTGTTGATACTCAAAGAATTCTTCTATCGCTACATCTCTATTACGGTTAAATCACACATCGATCAAAGATAAAAACTATAATCAAATTATAAAAAGTAATCAGAATTCAAGATTGATGTCTTGCAGGACATGTTAAGACCCCCTCACTGACTAATCAATGTATAAGGACTTGGCTACTCCTCCCGACAAGGTTGATCATTTTAGGATGGAACCAATACTCAATAATCTCTAATTAAGCATCAGAGAACAATCAGCAACCACCTCCATTTCTGTCGGTCGAGCTTTCTCCCAACTTGTTCCGAAAACTTTCAGTCTATTTTGTTGGATACTACTTCCACAAGTCATGATTGACAATCATAGAACTGTGTAACCAACTCCTCTAATAAACAATTAAAATAACATTAAGTGCATAAGAGGAGATTGGGGAGTATCTACTTATTCTACCCCAATACATCAACAATTGAACAAAATGCTTCTCTATTTTGCAATTTCTGCAAACACATTATTAGCCTAAAATTCAAGAATTCAATAAACAAACAGATTCCATGAAAAGATTAAAACTGAAACATAAAACCATCATTACATTACATTGACAAAAATATCTTCAGTATAACATTCATTACAATAAATAGATAAGAACACAAAAATAAAGATTCCACTTACAATTAAACACCAAGTCCCTCAATTTTTCTTCAACTCTCAGGCTATTGAGACTCCAGTGGAAGCCCTAACTCCTGCGATTCGGAGTCTTTTGCCTTCGGCCCACCTCGACTGGGAACTGGGACAGCCAAGAAAGTCTTGAGCTTGCTAATGGGCCTGATTTTTTCAAGCTGAACAGCATCCCCAACACCGAACTTGTTCAATGGATCGTGAGCTTGGTACTTCTTCTTCATCCTAACACGGCGCTTGTACTTTGGGTGTGGAGCAAGGCGTACAACTTGCACAGTCACGGTCTTGTCGTGGGAGGAACAAGTAACCCTGCCTTGCATGTATTTCATTGCTCTAATAACAGGGAGGAATGTAGGAGTAGGCGGTGGCGGAGGAGGGATGGCGGTGGAAAGGGTCTTTGGGAGGCGGAAGACAGACAAGGCGTCACCATGGAGAAATGGGGTTGAGAGGGAGAGGGATTTGAATTGGAGAATTGGGGGAGAGGTCAGAGACATTTTTGTTTGGAGGGAGGGTTTTGGATAAGAGAAAGATGATGAATAAGTTTTTGTGTCTCTTCTTCTGTGGAAAAGTGCACTACTATTCCTCAATCTATACAAATCGTTGCAACTTAGTCACTATTCTATTTATTTATTCCCCAACCAATTTGTTAAAATTGGAGTATTCTTGAAATGGGGTTAATTCGCTTATTCCGGGTAATATAGGAAATTCTACTTCTGCTATGAGCTACACCTCTTGGACAAACTACGCAGGAGAAGAAGATGCATTTGATTTATTGTCGTTTCACATCGATATGTTTGTTAAGTTGGACTGGACATGACTACGACACATATTCATATAAGATGTTTGTTGGATATCTTGAGTATACTTTTATTTCCTTCTGGGCTTTAATTCATTAGCGTATAAGTGATTGACATTAAGCTAACAATTAAGGATGGCAAAAAAACTCGATACTCGTGAGGCCCCGTTTCATGGGTAACCTTTTCTTAGCACAGAAAAGGAACACCGTGCGACAGTAGTATACTCCGTTAGACTACCTTCCGTCTTCTCTCGGTCGTTTCGGGACGAAAGTAAATTTGATCACAATTTAAAGAAAGCTTGCAACATGAAATTGAAATGCATTGAAATAAATTTGATAATTGATTGCTAGAAAGTTGAACATTACAGTAGACGAAAACAAGAAATTACAATGGCTAGTGCATGGGATGAACACTAGAAAGTTTGAAAATGTTTGAAAGACTAATACCCCCTATAATAGATTTCGGAACAAAAACCCAACTGACGGGAGTAGATGTTTAAAGTCTCTAGAATCATACTAAAATTTTCTAATTTCTATCCATTTAAATAAATTATTTACAATGTGTGGTCGAAATTGGGCANAAATTTTTTGAAAGACTAATACCCACTATAATAGATTTCGGAACAAAAACCCTACTGACGGGAGTAGACGTTTAAAGTCTGTTGAATCATACTAAAATTTTCTAATTTCTATCTATTTAAATAAATTATTTACAATGTGTGGTCGAAATTGGGCAAACTACGGCTGCGATAGGGCCACGGGGCATAAGCAAAGCTGTTGCCCTTGACACCCCGTCTTGAACGGGGCAGGGATTACCCTCTTAATTGGGGTAACCAGTACCCCGCCCTGCTCCATTAATTTTTTTTAGAATTTAATACTTTACATAGAAAATTTCATTAGTTCTAATAGAAAATAGTAACTAATATTATCTAAAAAATATAACAAAAAATAAAAGCCTTAGTTTACCAAAAAATATTTGAATAATTTAAGTTAAAAAAATATATTACCGTCTCACTTTATTTAGGCACTGTTTGAACCACCTTTTTCTTCCCTAAAAATGAAAAATATGACTGTTATTCATCACATCAAACCATCAATTTTGAAATTCTATCTCTTGTATGGAGTCCAATAACGACTATATTTTTCATTCTTATTCTAGAAAAAGATGACTCAAACGGGGTCTTAATATGGACAATAAAATGAATTATCAAAAACTTAAAATAAATAAAAAAGGTAGTAAACATGGCAAGGGCCTCGTCCTGCCTTAACGAGGCGTGGAATTGCTTAGTGGGGCGGGGGGAGGTTGCCCCGACCCGCCCCGTTGCCATCCCTACTAACTATGTGATCTAAATCAATAACACTGTTATGCAATAAGATCTTGTTGTCTTCAGCTCTCCTTGACTAGGAAATGGGAACCCAATTAGCCAAGAAATTCTTGAGCTTGATAATGCGCCTAATCTCTTCAAGCTGAACAACATCCCCAACACTGAACTTGTTCAATGTATCTGAGCTTGGTACTTCTTCATCCTAACACGGTGCTTGTACTTTGGGAGCAAGGCGAACAACTTGCACAGTCATAGTCTTGTCGTGGGAGGAACAAATGACCCTGCCTTGCATGGATTAGATCGCTCTAATAACAGGGAGGAATGTAGGCATAGGCAGTGGAGAATGAGGGGTGACGACAGAAAAGGTCTTTAGATAAAGAATAATAGACGAGGCGTCACCATGGAGAAATGGGGTTGAGAGGGAGAGGGACTTGAATTGGAGAATTGGAGGAAATGTAGACTTGTTTGGAAGGAGGGATAAGAGAAGAAAATGATGAGGATTGAAGAACGTTGCGTTCGGTTTGCTGTTTAGAAGAAGTTTTCGATTTTAAAAAACACTGAAAATGTGTTTGATCTAATTTCTCTAAAAATGCATTTTTTTGAAAACTAGGATAAATTTATAATATAAAACTCAAAACATATTTTTGACATTTTTAGTGTTTTCAATGAAAATTTTTAAAACGCTCAAAACATGGAAAATAAACGTTTAAAAAAAATTTAAAAAAAATATTTTTTTACTTTTTATTATAAAAATTTAAAATCCAAGAAAATAAATTCAAAAATAAATTGATAAATTCTTAAACATAAAAAATTGAAAAAATAAAATATAGATTTCTAAAAAAATAAAATCATAAAAATTAAAATTAAAATTCTGAAGAAATAAAATAAAAATAGTTTTAACTAATGATTATTTAAATAAAAAATTTTAAAAAATATTTAAATGAACACGGGCAAACATATTTTAAGTCCATGTCATTAATTTTTATATTTATTTCCTCTATTTTAAAATGAATTTATTATTCATTATTTTAAATTTTTAGCATGAAAAAAATATTATAAGGTTCACCAACTTTAAAATGTATATAATACTTGACAATAGATTAATATAAAATTATTTTATGTTTACTAAATAATCAAATTTAATTGAATAAAATGTCATAAAACAATTTTTCAAAATTTCAAACCAAACTTGTCAAAAGGATAAATCAAAAGTATTTTTAAAAATTTTAAAACAGGTACTCAAAATAAAAAATAGAAAATGAACTCAAAATTCAAAACCGAAACACAAATCAAATGTGCCTTCTTAAGTTTTTGTGCCTCTTCTTTCTGTGGAAAAGTTGCACTATTATTCCTCAATCCATACATATTATTGCAACTTAGTCACTATTCTATTTATTTATTCCCCAACCAATTTGTTAAAATAGGAATTTTCTTGAAACGGGGTCGATATTCCTGAGCTTATTTTGGGTAATATAGGGTCGATTCTACTTCAGCTATGAGCTACAGCTTTTGGACAACTACATCATTGTGCAGGAGAAGAAGATGCATTTGATTTATTGCTATTTAACATGGACATGTTCGTTAAGTTGGATTGTACACGACTATGACATATATTTATATGTACACATTTATAGGATATTTTGAGTATACTTATATTTCCTTGTGGACTTTAATTCTTTAGCACATAAGTGATTAACATTAAGCTAACGCAGTAATCTAAATCCGAAACATTGTGAACTCAAAAACTCGCGTGTGGAGATAGAGAGGGTGGGATTTGGGATTTTGTATTATCACACACTTCAACTTGGGTGATTGAGGCTTCGAACGCCAGTTTCAAATAGCTACATGCAATAAGATCCCGTTTCAATTTTTGCTTTATGTGAATATCATGCTTCAAATTTGTGAAGATGCATTAATTGCAACTAGGTTTATTCATAGTCGAGACTCGAGAGGGCAAATGAATATGATAATTTGGCTCCACAGAGACCTTAGAGAGGCATAATCCGGCAAGGCCTGGGTTAGGCCTCTATCTGGTATGTAATATGTCATAAGTAAATATGTTGTGACAGACAACAGAAAACATTTCTAGTACAATGAGCTAGTATCATTTTCCAGAAGGAAAAAAAAAGGTCTAAATAAAAATCCAGTACAGAATCGATACGACTTCTACTACTAAGGGACTTCAGAAGTGATACCCTACCAATTCTCTCTCGAGTTATGCTAGAGGTACCCTTTGGTTTACCCTTTGGGTTACTCGGGCCCACGCTTCCCCCTCACAAGGAGGGGCCCGATGATTATTTTATTCACCTCGGGCCCCCCACATTGTGAGAGGAGTGGTGGGGTCGGGTAACCCAAAGGGTAAACCAACAAGTACCAATAGCATAATTCTTATTTAAATTATACAAAGATATGAATGAGGTATAAATAAGTAAGTAGTACACGTAAATTTATCGAATATGTAAATAAAAAGTGATTTTAGAAATCGTTTATTAACATGAGCCAACTACTACAGATGTTGTATTTTTTATTTTTATTTTTAAACATAACGGCTTAAATTTTTTAAGTCCAATTCTATATATCTCCTTATTCGGTGTTTGTTTAACATAAGATTAACTTTTCAATTTATCGAACTTTAATTTTAATAGCATCTTTTGTTAAATTTACAATTTTTTATTAATTCAACCATATATTGCATCAATTTTTATCAAAATTTGCTAGTTATTTTTTTATCTAAAGCTTTGTCAAATAACCCCTCAATCTATTTTACTAGACATGATGAAAGTATATTTTTGTAAATTGAGATGTGATGACTAAATTTTGTTTATTCCAGATTTTTTATTTAGTGATTCTATTAATCTTTAATTAATAAAACAAGGGTGAATCTATGTGGAAATGAGCTTTCCAATTAAATTATAATGCATTTAAATGCAATGAAACAATAAATAATAATGTTATATAGTATCCCAACTTTATCTCACAATTAAAGATGTGTCTTTATGTTGAGTAGTATTATTCAACAACAAATCAAGTTATGCTAATTTATTTTTTTATTTTTTATTTTTACGTAGAAACTCGCAGCCGCTACTTATGAGTGCGTACCGGGTAAACCTCGCTCCATGTGCATTAACCCGCAAACCACACAAGAGAGATAAAATCTCGATCAAGGAAGTGTTGGCAGATGATTCGAACTCGTGACCGTCGATATCCGCGTTTATCTGCTCCACCAACTGGCCACCACCGAAGGAGTAAGTTATGGTATTTATCATTACAGAGCATCATTATCGTGTTTAGTTGATATTGTATAATATGTCCAATAGCACGAGTCTTGTATCCCTATATTTGGTTAAATATTTAATTCAATTTCATTACGTTATGATTTAGAGTGATAATCATTATTCCTTTTCTATTATTGAGGAGTAAGAATTGGACAAATACATAATTATATTGCCTATTAAAGATTAATGAGAGAAATCGACAGGAATGTCCGTAGGAGAGAGGGAATAATAATAATGAAAAGCTTGTCGCAGTGGACTTAAAGATTAAATAATGAATCATAATTAAGATATGGTTACACGACATAAGTCCTTGTACCCACGTTAGGTTACAGACTTTAATCATTTAAAATTAAGGTTAAATTACTGTTTTGACCTTTTACAACTTTATTTTTGGTTTTCTATTTTCGAGTGGTTTGTCATGTATATTTTATTCACCACCTACTTAAGGTGGAAAAATCCGTGGCTGAATAAATAAACAAAAGATGATTTTAAGTAAATCTATTTTTATAATATATAAAATGAAATATAATTCTATTCACTCTGTCATATTAATTGCATTAAATGTTCTTACCTATTTGCAGACGTCTCTAATTTTTCATCGCATACTTAACATCAACCTTTTATAATTGAAACGTATTATCTTCGATGATTATCGTCCTAAATCTTTGTTACCGTGCTTCGAAATAAAGGGTAAATATCTAGCGACACTTTTAATATTTACTATTTTCCTTCTTTAGAAAAGCAATGAAATAAAGGGTAAATATCTAGCGACACTTTTAATATTTACTATTTTCCTTAGAAAAGCAATGACAATTAAGCCTTTATTTGACCGTCATTTTTTCGGGAAGAATGCGTTTTTGAATAATAAATTTTTTGAAAAATTTGTGGTTAAAAAGTAGAAAAAATTTTAAGTTTTCATGAAAAATATTTTATTGTAAAAATGTGGTTGAAAATGAATCTGAATTTTTTTTTTTTAAATAATTGTCAAACATGGGCTAAATCCCTCCTAATATAATTTTTTGGAAAGAAACTCTCAATGAAAGGTTTGAGGATAATAAAAAGTGATGAAGAAAAGTCAAGACATAATTATGAAGATAAAAATCTTTAATAAAATTAAATTGTGGTGTCAATACATTCAACATAAAAAATTACATGAACCGGCAATAATGTTTTGGACAAACGTGCCTTCTTATACTTAGCTCGTTGTTTGTTTCATATTTCTTAAAACTTATTTTTAACTACACATTTTATGGAATCTAGAATTTTTCAATCACACATGTAATTAATTTTTATTAAAATCTATTAAAAATCTGTTTTTTTTTTTAAATCAAATAATGATGTTCATGTATGCATTTCACGCACTTATAAAAGAATTCAAAATAACATGCGAAACACACAAAATAAAAAATCGAGTTAATTAAATTATTAATCACCAATTTTTACATTGAATACTATTTGCTCACTCAAAAAAAAAAAAAAAAAAAATGATTATTGGTTGCTCACTCACTTTTACATAATGTTATCATCCATCATCCATTTGAATTTGGTTTGGATCATCCATCATCCATCTGTCAAACCGCAAAACCACATCAAAACTATTTTTTCAAAATGTCTGGTTTGGATCTATGTGGATCCATCAATGTTTTGATATTGAATCAAACCAAGCCGCTTCGAAAATTGTTTGGTTATGTTTTAATTTTTGCTAATCGTCCACGAAAAAATTTGAAAATAAATTAATTTAAATTTATTCAACCCAAATAAAACTAAATATATATCAATTCAAAAAGATACATCTATATTAGACCCGACACATTTAGACAATTATCAATCACAATTAATTCATTAAACCATACCCAATTATCCTTCATTATCACAATTGTGAATGTAAAACCCTCGAATTGGTTAAAGTGCGAAACGACTACTACTGTACCATATTCATTGTCATCCATCACAATTGAGCAAACAACTAAATTCAGATTTTAATTCATACTCACACTTTTCTCGGATTTTGGCTAAATTTCTAGGTCAATTTATCCATTCTCTTAAATTTTTAATAATTTTTTATTATATTTTATTGGTAATTATGTTGTTTTGTTCTAATTTATGTAGGACTCCCTTAAATTTTAGTTGAACAATATTTTTTATTTATTTGTGTCTCAATCTCTTTGTTGTTTCTCAATTTATTATTATTATTTTTAACTTAGTTAATACTGTTAATTGTTAGATTGATTTGTGGATTACTTAAAATTTGTTGTGAAGATTTGACCAGTAAACCTTTCGACGTATTATTTTGATCAAAATTGAATACAACTAATTACCAAATTGTCTCACATATTGCTAAAGATATATTAGCTATTTGAATATCGACAATTACTTTCCAATATGCATTCCCTACTAATTGTCAGATTTTTTATTTTTTATAAGTTCATTGAATACAAATATTATTGAGGTGGTGATTTGTAGTAAAATTGATTGCATACTAATTAGGAACCTAAAGTGATTTGTCAATATTTAGATCAGAAAGAAGCATTGGATAATTCAAAGAGAATTATAGAATGTAATATCATAGTTGATCTTTTTATTCATTTTCTTTTATTAGTTGCTTTATATCTTTTACTTAAAATTTAAAAATAGTCTATATTCTTATCTTTATGCAAAGATTGAATTAAGTGTTACAATTGGAGATGTTGCTCTAATTAGTATAGATTTAGAGATTAGAACTAATCTGTGTTTATATGACGTTGTTGTATTGTAATGATTAGAAATGTAGAACTTTGGTTTATAATATTTGTAATAATATTTATATTTATATTTTGATGTAAAATTCTAGACTATTTTTATTTAACTTGTCCAATATGTATTATTTTTGTTTATTTGTTAAATTGTGGTTTTAAAACGAGCCAAATCGAAAAAGGTGATTTGGTTTGATTTTGTTTACAAAAATTGAAGCAGTTTTTATATGGTTTGGTTTAAAATCTTGTTACCGATCATTCAAATTGAATCGTGTTCACTCGTACAATAAACATTGTTAAGGGTGTGTTTGCACATTATTTTGGAAGAATGTATTTAGGAATAGTAGATTGATAGAGAATATGTAATTGAAAAAGAAGGAAAAGTCATTGATGTGATGAAAAATATTATTTTATTGAAAAATGTGTAGTTGAAAATGAGTAGAAGAATGAGAATGAAAAAAATAATTAAATATGAGCTAAATTTCGAAAGTTAATTAAATGAGTAATCATTAAAATTTACATTTGGTTACTGATTGCTCACTAAAAAAGAAGAAGAAAAGATTATTGGTCGCTCACTCACTTTTACACAATGTTATCCATCCATCATCCATCTTAATTCCCTTTTTATAAAATTTAATTTTTTATATGAGTTTCATGATTTTTTGGATTGACCCCCTGATTTTTAGTGTCTGGCCTATTTATATGATTTTCACGATTATAATTTTATGAAATTAGTTTTGTCCTTCAACTATTCTTTATAACCAATTATGTCCTTCAACTATTATCAAACACCAATTTCATCCCTAAACTATTCTTGAAAACCAAATTCGTCCTTATTCTATTGTTTACACCAATTTCGTCCTTAATATATTGTTTAACACCAATTTCATCTTCAGCTATTGTTTAACACCAATTTCATCCTTCTCATATTGTTTGTCACCAATTTTGTCCTTCAATTCTTTCTCACCAATTATGTCATTCGACTATTATTTAACACAAATTCATCCTTCAACTATTATTTCCATTTTCGTCCTTTAACTGTTGCTTAACACCTATTTCGTCCAACTATTATTATTCAACACTAGTTTCGTCCTTTAACTATTTTTTAACACCTATTTCGTCCTTCATCTCCTTTTACACCAATTTCGTCTTTCTTTTCATTTCATCACCAATTGTCCTTAAACTATTCTTTATTACAAATTACGTCCTTCAACTATTCTTCAAAACAATTTTCCTTAATCTATTGTTTTACACTTTTGTCCTTCAAATATTGTTTAACTTCAATTTCATTCTTCAACTATTGGTTGTCATCAATTTCGTCCTCCAGATATTATTTATAACCAATTTTGTCCTTCAACTATTATTTATTACCAAGTGCATCCTTCAACTATTATTTAACACCGATTTCGTCCTTATAATTCTTGCTTAACACTTATTTCATCCTTCAACTATAAATTTAAACCAATTTTATCATTCATATATTGTTTTACATATATTTCCTCCTTCATCTATTGTTCTAATGAAATTATTCCGTTATCAATTGTTTAACTTCAATTTCCTCTAAATATTGTTTTAACATCAATTTCATTTTCAATTTTGTCTTTCAACTATTGTTTAACATCAATTTCATCCTTCATCTATTGTGTGTCACCAATTATGTCCTTCAAATATTCTTTATCACTAATTCCACCCTTCACCTATATATAACACCAATTTTGCCCTCCAACTATTATTTAACACCAATTTCATCCTCCAACTTTTGGCTAACACCAATTTCGTTCTCTAACTATTGCTTATCACCAATTTTGTCCTTCAACTTATGATTCACACCAATTTCATCCATCATCTATTGGTCATCGCCAATTTCATCCTTCATCTATTATTTTACATCAATTTCATCCTTCATTTATTGGTTATCTCCAATCTCATCCTTCAACTATTGTATATGGGAAATCTTATCCTTCAACTAATATTTATCACAATTTCGTCCTTCAACTATTACTAACACAATTTTCATCCTTTAATAATTGTTTATTGTAAGTCTCATCCTTCATATGTTGGTTATCACCAATTTCTACATTCAACTAAAGTTTATCACTAATTTCATCCTTCAATTATTCTTTATCAGAAATTGCGTCCTAGATATATGATTTATCATAAATTTTGTCCTTTAGCTATTGTTTATCATAAATTTCATCCTTTAAATGATTCATCATCAATTTGTCCTCCAAATATTATTTATCACAAATTTCATCCTTCATCTATTTTTAATATCAATTCCATCATTCAACTATTGTTGATCACCAATTTTATTCTCTAACTATTTCTTATACTAGTTTCATCCTCCAACTAATTTTTAGTACACTGGTCTTTTGTGTACGGGATCGTGATCAAGTAATATAATTGCAACTTTAATCGAATAGCAAACAAATTTTGATTTTTCTATATTAATCTCTAAATTATCAATTAAACTAGTGAAAGAAAGTAAACGTATTTTTTAAATATGTTAGATGCATTGTTAAGATATCGAATCTTCCTTATTATTTCATTTTTAGTGTAAGAATTAAAGTGACAATGTGAAATCATTCATGTTGATCAATGTTCCTATTTAATTGAAAGAATCTCTCGATAGCGATCAAATTTATTTCTCTCATGTGATCCTTCTATCTCTCGATAAAAAGTGCAAACATGATAAATGTATTAACAAGTGTTAGAATACATATTGAAACCATATAAAGCATATATGTATACTTTTATCTTCTATCGAACCTTACAATATTTATTTTATTATGCTTAAATCCTATGACTTCTCTTGATAACAATAAAAATCACTAACAATTCAATTGGTAATCAAACAATGGAAAAGAACGAAAAAAACGATAATAAACATTTACATATCAAACCTTAAAGTCAAAATAGTTAATTAAAAATTAAAAATATCATAACAAAAGGGTTCATCTCATCCTAACAATATATAAAACTAGATTAATATATTAGAATTTCAAGAAATCATGTTAAATGTATAGAACATCACCCATAATTGTGAATTAATCAATGGAGAAAGATGAATCTTGATGTTCTTGAATTTCTCAAAACTATCTCGATAAATCTTCAATAATTTTTTCATTTCTTTGCCAACAAATCACAGGTTTAATCTCCAATTGATGAACTATTCTCACAACATATAATTTCGTTATTCTTTTATGATGAAAAATGATGGACTGTTGTAGTATAAGATGTACATGATAGGTGATTTTAGGTATTTGTAGGAGTAGAAATTGGTTGAAAATCACATCCAAATTGATTTCTAAGGAGGTTCAATCGAATAAGGAAAGTTTCCTTCAAGCGCATATTTTTTTCTCTCTACACGGTAATCAATATTTTGGTAATAGCTTTCTCTCTCAATATTCGATTAAGACGATTCAAAATGTATTGCAAAGCTAACTCAAAGGGTTACATATTTTCTTGATATATATATATATATATATATTTTTTTTTTTTTAAACTTGGATGTTTACTATGCCAAACGGGTCTCAATTTTCGCTTAAAAATCTAGAATATAACTTGTGCAATAGAAAATTAATTTTGATAATAATTTGATCATATTCCATTCCTTGTTTACGTCTAAATGCATTCATTTTTCTCCTAACAATCTTTTAAGTATCTTCTTGTGGTCCGAATCAACTATTGGATATTTACAATTGGGCATTTTGTGCGTCTTTTATTTCATCCATATGCTTTTTCAGATTTTTTACTTTTTTGTACTCTCTCTCCCTTAAGTTTTATATATGATCCATGTAATGAGTTTTATGGTCCATAACTCCCAAATCAGATGACTTCAGGACATCAAGTTGTAAATACCCTAACATACTTTATAACTTGAGTCATAAATGCTACAAAGAGATTTTTTTTATGTTTATATTTTTTTTACCCTAATTAGTGAAAAACACCTCATTAAACACCTATTCAAGCAAACCGGTATTCGACTTAAAACTTTTGCCCAATTTTATCCTATTAGTCTAAGACAATCTACAGATAAGTTTTCACACATGGAATTTCAGTTCATATCCGTATCCTACAATGGTAAAATCACCCCTAAACTATGCTAAATTTGGTATTAAGGATAAAGAATTTATTATGGTTTGGTCATAGCATCTATTTTCAATTAAATCAACTTATCAAGCATTTGAATCAACTCATTTCGTCACAATTTCAAACTCAATTCTAGTGTGCATATAATATCGAGTTCTGCAGGACTAAGTATTAATCAATTTAAGCATTTAACATATCCACAGTTCATAAATGTTTACCAAATCTCAAATATAATTATCATTATCGGCTAGACTATCTAACTCACACAAGTGTACACCTAAAACAAGAAATGTATGTATGTATGTATGTATGTATGTATGCATATTTCTTAATGAGAAATGAACGCACAAACACTCAAAGCACATGAAAAGTAAAAACTCAAAGTTTTTTCCAACCATAAACTTAAAATCGACATTATCCTCAATGTCCTAATGCATAACTAAAGATACAAGAGAATGGGGAAGAATGTACTCCCCTAAAATTTGTTGTTGAATGTGGGAAGAGCTATTTTGCAATCCATCTCAAAGTACACGTTGTTAAGCTCCTTCCGATATTTATATTCATGGTACCTATTAACCGGGGAAGAAAAAAATCAAAAGAGTCAAAATCAGTTTTTTTATTTTTTATGTTTAAACTCCAATTTCATATTACATCCATATTTCAACTCATTTTGACTCAATTAATATTTTTCTTTAACTAAGTTAAGTGTCTGAAGATGGCCCCTAAACTGAATTGAATCGTGCTTATAACTATTGTAACCTATAAGTCAAGAATAACACTACATGCAGCGTAATACGAAAAGTAAAATAAATAAAAGGGTTAAGAAATTGAGTTACCTTCCAACAAGCGCTTGATTTATAGTCTTTAACTAGACTGTATAGATGGATCATGGTGGTTCATGCTGACGTCTTGCAGCCTTACATTCCTTGCAATTTCTAGCTTTACATTTTTTTTTTGCCTTCCAAACCTTGAGCTCTCCATTCTCCTCTCGAGTAAGGTTCCCTAGACGTTCATGTTTTGTCTCCATCGACCATTGTTGAACTTCTTTAGTAAAATACTTGGCCTCCTCTAAAACTAATGGTTATTTGAGTGGATTATGTAGTTTAGAGAAGTCATGTGTGTCTCCACCCTCACAGTCAGCTTACTCTTCTTAATGTCAATCAAAGTTTGACTTGTTGCTAAAAAAAGCTGACCTAAGATTATAGCATACCTTGGCCATCTTCGAGGTCCATAACAAGGAAGTCCATTGAGAATATCACCTCCCCAATCTTGATGAGCACATCCTTAACCTTGCCCTTGCCTTATGGGTATCTGATGCTCCTATTTACCAGCTATAGCGGCACATTTGATACTTTGACTTTCCCAATTCCTAGTTTCCTAAAAGTAGACAAAGTCATTAAATTTACACTTGTACCTATATCGCATAAAGCATTAAAATGGATTTTTTTTACCTGATGAAATAGGTAAAGTGAAACTCCGTGGGTCCTTGAGATTGGTGGAAATTTATTTTACAACCTTACAATGCTCTCCTCGGTCAATGCCACTTCTTTCCAGTCCCGAAGCTTCTCTTAGATATCACGTCCTTTAAAAACTTTGCATATATCAGAATCTGTTGATTTAATCGATAAATGTGATGTTCATGTGGAGCTTTTTCAGTATATCTAGGAACGTCTCAAATTTATCATCTAGCTTTCTCTTTTGCAGTCTTTGTGGAAAAGGTAGCGGTGACACAAATTCTTTGGAAGGAGAAGTTTCCTTAATCTTTGGATCCTCTAATGCTCCTTCTGTATTTACTTTTTTGTGCTCAGATTCTTCCAATTGCTCTTCAACTATGGTATGTACCTTTTCTTTTGTATCAATTGGTCTCTTTACATTAATTTCAGGCAGTTGAAGTCCACTGTAGGTAGTTATTGTATCAATATGCTTTTCTTCCACAACCTTCACAATCATTACATGCTGTTGGGGAATTATCTTAGTGTTACTGGGCAATGCTTCCGGTAGTCTTTCTGAGAGTGCCTTAGCTATTTGTTCATTTGATTTTCTAAATTCTTGATGGCAGCTCCCTGAACCTGCAAATACTTTTTTTGTATGTGTTGTGTAGATATCTCTACCAAGTTAGTAACAAGATCTTATAATGAACACTTATTTTTGGTCTGTTGAAATCCTAGTGGTATAGTATGGACTCTTTGATTGTTGCTCCATTGAAAACTTGGGTGATTCCTTCAGCTTGGGTAGTAAGTGTTAGAATTTTGATTGTATTGTTGTATTCAAAAATTCTGAGTGTAGTTCACATCCTCCACTACCTGAACAAAATGAGACCCTATATTACAATCAATACTCTCGTGACTCCCTCCAAAATGTTTGCATTTTGATCCCACTATCTAGGTTGCATTTATCTGATCCACCTTCTGTGTTAATGATGCAACTGTACTGGTATTGCGTCAAATAATTAACTTCATATACTCCAGCAATGTTCTGTCTACTCGCCCTAAAAAAGGCCAAAGTGCACAAGTGAATGTCACGTCCTTCATAAATTGGTAGACTTGATCCGCGATTCTTTTTATTATAGAATCATCGCATTTAGGGTCCATTTAATTACAAGGGTGGAAAATTGGTGGAAAGAAAATGTTTTACAGGGAAAATAATTGCCTAGAAATTATTTTCCAGGGAATTGTTAATTAAGTGTGTTTGATTGGTATAATTTTCCACCCGATTTTTTTTTAAAAATCTTGGATCTTTTGGTTTACGTTTGGCTTTATTTTACATGAAAATTGTTCATTAAAGTGAATTTTTTAACAACTGGTTATGAAATTTGTTGCCATTGCCAAAAAGTAAAAAAAAAAAAAAATTGCTCGAAAACTATTTTTTCATCAAAGTTTAGTGTTCGTTTGACTTTGTTTTACATGAAAATTGTCCATTAAAGTGAATTTTTTTTACAATTGGTTATGAAATTTATTACCATTGCCAAAAAAATAAATAAATAAATAAAACGTGGCCAGACTTGGAATGGGAAAATGAATTCCCCAAATTGAAGGAAAATGGGCGCATTTGGGGGGGGGGGGGGGGGGGGGGGAGGGAAAAAAATTTCCTTGAAAAATTTGTGCCATCAAATAGTATAAAAGTGGAAAAACGGAATGGAAAAAGAAACCAATCAAACAGGGCCTTAGAGTCTATGTTAGCCCTGCTAATTGAATTCAGACCAATGAAGAAGTATTGCACCTAGAGCCACTTCTGTAATCCATGTTGTGGGCATTGACAAAGTATACTCTTGTATCACTCCCAAGCCTCTGAATAACATTCGGAGTCCAACTGTTTGAATGTGGTAATCTTGTCCCTCATCTTTACAATCCTTTTTGGTTGTAAATATTTGCTAAGGAACTTATGACTCAATTGGTATCATGTAGTGATGCTATGAGATGGATAAGTGTCTAACAACTCTCTAGTTGAGTATCTCAATGTGTATAGGAAAAACCTCAGTCTCATTGCTTCACTAGACATCCCCGTACACTCGATAGTTGTACACATGTCCAAAAATCTTGCTATATGAGCATTGGGGTTCTTCGTAATTCTCCCAAAGAATTGTAGCACATTCTAGAACATGTTGATCACATAAGTCCTCATGTGGAAGTTTGCTTGACCAATCGCCGGATATACTATGCTAGACTGGCTTTTCACAATTGGTGGAACCATGTTCTCCCCCATTAGTCTTGCATTTTTATTGACTACAGCTATATTAGGAGGTTCTGCCTCCATATTTGCCTTAATAACAATATGATTTAGATGATTCTCTGCCATTTAGTTCTCTTTCAGTTTTTGTTGTGCTTCCAATTATTCTTTTCTTCAAAACCTGAATGTTTGTTTGATTTTTGGGTCAAATTAAGCAAGATCATCGTGTGTCAAACATTGCATACAAAATCCTGAAAAAGTAAGTAAGAAGCACTGTAAAATTGTTCTGATGAAATAAACTAACTAACTAATAAAGTAATAAAATTCATATTAAAACTAAAATTAACTAAAACTTATCAAAAACAATAGTCTCCAACAACGGCAAAAAAAAGCTGGTCCTTTGAAAACCTACAAGTGCAGGGGATCGTGGTCAAGTAATATAATGATGAATAGAATGTCGAATCCAAAAGGACAATGTTTATTATATTGTGTTTAAACCCTATTGTGTCTCTCGATAACAATAAAATCCATTAACAATTCAATATGTGACTAAGCAATTGAAAATAACGATAAAAATGATAATAAACATCCATAAATCAAACCAAATTAAAGTCAAAATATAATTAAAACTAAAAATATCATAACAAGAGTTCATCTCATTCTAGCAATGTATAAAACTAGCCTGACATATTGGAATTATATGAAATCATGTTAAATTTATAGAACATCATCTAGAATTGTGAATTAATGAATGGAGGAAAATGAATCTTGATGTTTTTGACTTTATTCAAAGCAATCTTGATAAATCTTCGATAACTATTTTGCTTTTTTACCTACAAACCACAAATTTAATTACCAATTGACGCGTTCTTGAACTTCATCTTTGAATCTTCCCACAATATATGATTTTATCACTCTGTTATGATGAAAATTGATGGAATATTGTATATGAGAGGTGTTAAATATGTATTCTGCTGTTACACACTTGTATGAGTAAAAAATTGGTTGAAAATAACGTTCAAATTGGTTTCCAAAAGAGTTCTAATTGAATAAGGAAAGTTGCCTTTCATGCGCAACAAAAAGAGATACGTGTTATTAGAGTATTTTGGTCATGACTTTCTCTCTCGATAAAAAGAAATATTGATTTTTCAAAGTGATACTTCAACTTAGATCACATCTCTAAAAAAAAAAGTCAACGGTCAATCAAACGTCCGATTGACCAGGGGGACGTCCGGTTCGCTAACGGTCAGTTTTTTTTTAACCGTTATTACCGTAACGGCTAGTTGGTCGTCCGATTCGTAGTGGACGTCCGGTTGGGCAGAACGTTTTGTGTTTTGACTGCTATAAATACCACTTCACTTTGCATTCAAAACATAAGTAGAAGAGAGATTTTTTGTGAAATATATTTGTAAAATAT
>CAIGRS010283384.1:0-16462 GCA_903798395.1 Fraxinus floribunda
TCAACATTAAAATTCAAACTTTCTATCTCTTGTGTGGGGCCCATAACGGCTATATTTTTCATTCTCATTCTCATTATAATGTGGCTCAAACGGGCTCTAATGTTAATCCAAACACCAACAAAAATCATTAGCATCACAAAAATATCAAAAACTCAAACAGTTATGTATATTATATGCAATGCAGATGCCATGCACATTCTCCCACTTACAACAAACTCTCAATGTCTTTATCTAGTAGATAAATGTATCCATGTCTCTCCCTAACGACCCCTCAATGCTCCCCAAAATTCCAAAATTTTACTCCACCCTCCCCTTTTGATCAAATTTTTCTCTTTCACTTTCCCCTTTTTGTCACAAATGATGAAGGGATCAACAAGCTTTTAACATTAACATATAATCACTAAAAAATACAATCGTTAGCATGCATAAGTATAATCAATGTATAATAAATATTCTCACACACTTGGTTCAAGTAACATGAAGTAAATTATACAAGTGACCCATGTGTGTAAAGTTTCACTAATCCTTTGTAAGTAGGATTTAAAATCTTAATTTTGTGAGAATGCTAAACATCACTGTCAATAAATGTATTACTCTACTTATGAAAGTCAAACCATTTAACGCGCATTAAGACCTTGAAAATAAAAACTTATTTTGTATTGATATTTTCTTTTCTCCTCTTGATTTTGAGCATATTTTATTTTCACATCTTTCAATATTTTAAACCCATTTTTTTTTTCACATCTTAAGTACAGGCTCTTCTCCATTAAGCGATTAAACTGACTCATGTAGCGAGTTTTAGGTCGGTTAACCTAAGTCAGTTGACCATAGGCACCAGTCTATGAGAAATCCCGCAGGCTTAATTGCTCGAGTCAAATAAGCTTCGAAGAATAATATAAGATATTGAGCTTTTTATTTTCAAGAATAAATTTGAGATTAGGTCTAATAAATAATGTCAATTCATGTTCAAAGTCACCTTGCTAACATGTGACTGCTATCCCAAATCTCACAGATGCGATAGAGTCCCACTAACAATATCATAGTATGTGCAGTGTATATGGTACATGAAGACAGATGTACTATGTACTCCATAATAAATAACCTAAATCAGCAATGGAAACTAAGTTACAACTCATCGATTAAACCCATGCATGATCATATCATGCGTAGTAAAAAATTTCATCATTTTTTATTTTTTGTTTTTTAATTTTTTCTTGTTTTTATTTTAAAGTATAAATGCACCAAGCACACATAAAAAATAAATGTCAAACAAAAAAAATTATTCATGAGTTTTCTACCTAGAAAACAAATAAACAAATATGATGCATGCATAAATCAATGTCACACCATGATAAAACACGAGCATTCACCGAAAAATACTCAATCAATTAGGTACACTGCTCTTACCTTTTAGAACACTGTGATCCATTTCACAATTTTTAGATCACTTTTCTTCACTCAAACTTGCATAGTATTATGAATATTCCTATTCATCTATATCATTACATTCGTCAATTGACTCATTTGATTAGTAAGAAAATCAATCTGTCCAACAAATCCCTGATTCTTATTTCTATTTAAGTTTCGATTTCTCTTTCTGTTCAGGAAATGACGACACCTAACTCTTATGTGTTCTAACTCATTACAGTGAAAACATGTAGGGATAAATCTAAGACCAAAGTTATGAGATTGTTAATATCTATTCTTAGATTGGTGGGTCATACGCTATCTAGTAGGCCTCTGTCCTATGTATCCATTATTCTTAGGTTTGGGATTAGGCACATGTTTAAGCTGGTCAGTACTAGGGACAAATATGGTCTTGGATGTACTAGTAAAATTATGATCATCTTTATTATATCCTAGACCTCCCTTATTACCAGCAGACTTGCCCATTCCCAGAATGTTATTTAGTTTCATAGAACCACTAGAAAATGCAAGAAGTTGAGACTTGAAATACTTTAGATCGCTCTGAAGATTTTTAACTTGGATTTTTAAGGTTTCCTTTTCAACTGTCCGCTCATTAGTTCTCATAGAGGTCTTCTCAAGCTCACTAGTAAGATTCCTAACCTGAGTATCTAAAGAATCATTCATGGATTTCACTTCACTCAGGATTGAGGTAAATTCCTTAAAGTGCGCTACTAACTTCTCAATTTCCAATTCAAATTCCTTATTCTTCGCACTCAAGACTTTGTTTTTAGTAAGAATCTTAAAACTCTCCTCGTACATCTTATCATAAGCCTCTTGGATATCTTCCTCACTTTTAGACTCTTCATCATAATCCTCATCACTATCTAAGTCCTTTTCTCTTTCAATTCCCTAGTCAGATCTTTCCTTAACTCTCGTAGTAAAGGCAATATATTTTCCACTTTCCTCCCGAGTGGAATTATCACTCTGATGGTTCGAGTTAGACTCATCATTAGCGAGAGCATCATTCATAGCTTTATCTGAAATTCTCCTACTGCTAGGACACTCACTCCTAACGTGGCCATAACCACGACGTTATGACATCTCACAGATTGAGATTGCCTTCTAGACTCACTGAAATTACCTCGCTATCTCTCTTTAGGTTTCTGTTTATTTCTAAACAGTTTTCGAAATTTTTTAGTAAGGTAAACTAACTCTCCATCATTATGAGAATCTAAATCCGATGACTCTTTTTGACTATTTCTCACAGTTTTTAAGGCTAATGACTTAGTATTTGTGGGTTTAGCTAATGTAAGCTCATAAGTTTGGATAGATCGAACCAACTTTTCTACCTTAATAGAGTCTATTTTCTTACTCTCCTCAATAACAGTGATTTTAGATCTAAATCGCTCAGGTAAGAATCTAGGAATTTTTTTAACAATTTTTTACTCTGATATTTTCTTACCTAGGTTGAAGCTAGAATTAGCTATATCATTTAAACTCGCATAGAATTCATCAAATGTCTCATTTTCATTCATCCTAATCTCTTCAAACCTAGTGGTCAACACCTGTAACTTAGAGTTTTTTGGCTTGAGTTCCCTCATGTGTGGTCTATAGAAGAATTCATCAAATGTCTCATCTTCTTTCATCATAATCTCTTCAACCGTAGATGTCAACATCTGCAACTTAGAGTTTTTAACAGCCCGAGTTTCCTCATATGCGGTCTGTAGAATATCCCAACTTCTTTAGTAACCTCACATATAGATACTCTCCTAAATTCTTTGGGGGACACTGTCATAAATAGGGCATGTAAGGTTTTGCTATTCCAGTTATACTCATCTAAGTTTGTTCTAGTCCAATTTGCAATGAGAGTGGGGATAACTTCATTATTAACCGTAGAATTAGGAGCACTCCAACCATTAATCACACTTAACCAGAGTTGCTCATCTATAGTTAGGAAAGCTCTCACTTCAACCTCCCAATAAGCATAATTATTTCCATCAAAATATGGCGGGACAAATAATGAATTACTCGTCTAGAAATCTAAGGTTAGGGTTCGAATTTAGGTTCTGATACCAATTGAAATTACGTAGTTTACTAACTAAGTTTGACCTCATGTACGTAATTATACAATTAACAAGCAACAAGTCATTTTTAATTGTTTCTAGATGGTTAAACAAACAATTCAATTATCCTAAGTTGAACTACAGCAATTTGTAATAAGAAAACAATAAATAACACCAAATTGGTGACGGAGAAACTTAACTGTGTAAAAATTTCAGGATCGAGCCAGTTACCTCCACTATAGATGATAAGGATTACAGTCCATTTCCAACCTAGCAAATTCCACTAATTCCCGCTGTTGTAATTCTCCCGATCTTCTACAGTTAGATGCTGTCTAGCCAACTCCACCAGACTTTTCGATCTACTTCTTGTAGCTTCCGAGATCTGCTGTCTCCTTCCAACTTCTCGATCTTCTTCAATTATCTCTTCCAAGAACCGAAGCTCTCTACTTTTTTTAATTTTTATCTTTAATAAGAGTCAAATTATTACTTTTTAAATAAATTGCTAACTAATTAATTTAGTCCAAATCCACAATGTGATTTTACTATTTCTAATTTTTAGCCAAGCCCAACGTAATCAAATTGACCTAAGTTTTACCCAAATATCTTATTCTACCGTAGTGTCATTTCTACCATTCTAATCAAAAAGAGAGGTGCAAAAGATATCACGAAATTGTACTACTTTATTTTGTAAGACTTTAGATTGAATATGTCATAGTTGAATTAATGTAGCGTTGTTGTAATATAAAAAAATTAATTATTGTACAGAATCTCGTAACCAAATAGAACTGAACCCAACCAGTTCCAAAATCCGACCGAACCGAATCGAATCGGACCATGCCCACCCCTGTATGCATTGATTGGAGGCCGTGATATTTGCCCGAGCACATACAAAATATGGGAAGTCTGCGAATCAGTATTTCCGGTTCATTTTTACTTGCATAAAATCAATATATTAATAATACTGGAATTGTAGTTTCTTCCCAGGTATTTATGAATTTTTCCCTTTGTAGAACACCGGTTTCTCTTTAATCGGGCTCAGTTACAGTGCGGGCTTACCCTATAGCAAAAGTAGAAGGAATCACGAGAACAAAGACTAGCCCAAATATTTGGCCCAGCATTCGATCTATCAAAATTCGAACACATGAATCCCCTTAATTTTTCTCTTTGCCGCTAGCAGAGGCCATCTTTTTCACTTGCCAATATTGCAGACAGAATATTCAAGAATTGAAGAAGAACATGGTATTATCAAACAAGAAGCTTAAACAAAAGCTACGAGCAGCTAAAGCTGAATTAATCGCAGCATCAGAGGCTCAGAATCAATCCAGAAACGAGAACCCAGAAAACCCTGATTCAAGTATCCAAACGGGTTCTCTCGAGAATCTGTTTAATTCAGATACCAAGAAACCCAACTTGTCCAAAAGAGCAAAACGCCGTGAAAAGACGCAGTCTGATTTGCATGAAACTGCGGAGACTGTAAAATGTGGAGAAAACGGCGGTAAAGAAGAGGGTGAGGAAAAGAAGAATGAGACGAAGAAGAAGAGGAAGAGAGATGAGAGTAAGGAGGTGGAGAACGTGGAGGTGGAGAAGAATGTGGAACAGTTGAAGAAAAAGAAGAAAACAAAGAAGAAGAAAAGGAAAGCTAAAAAGGTCGAAAATGGGGGCATCGAGGAGCAAGTTGTGGCAGAGGCTGTTGTAGGCGATGAAAGGCATGTGCAGTTACGTTTTTTTATTGGGGGATGGTTTTATTGCATTCATTTATTCATTTTTTGTTGCTTTAAATATCATTTGTATTGGTGAGTGATTGAGTGCAATGAGTTTCATATTTGAGTCAAAGGGGGATCTTTGATGTCAAATTGAGTTCTTGTGAAAATAGTGATTCTTGGCTGAATTATGGTTTTAGTTTCATCTTAATTGCTGATCAATATTATAGTAGAAGTTAGGGTCTATTCTCTTGGGAGGGGTTTGCAAAGGAGTTGTGGTCCCTTGCTGTCTAATTTCTTCACTATCAAACATAAAAAATCATATGAGAAAAGAGTTAATTTAAGATCTTGTTGTTGAGACCCTAAGAAGTGGAAGCTGTTTGACAATGGCGTATGAAGCTTTACGTCTTGAGGAACGAGAAGAATGATGTCATGGGGCTATTTTCATATGCTTATCAAATTTTGCAAGTTTCTTATTGTCATATATGATGATGTTGAGTGCATCCCAAAGATTTAAGTTTCATTTTCTGTCATTTTGGAATGGTGTTTTTACAGCAAACAAGTTTTGGAGGTTTCTAATAAAGTATATGTTGGTGGCATTCCATACTACTCTACTGAGGACGATATTAGAAGTTATTTTGAAGGCTGTGGTACCATTACTGAAATTGATTGTTTGCACTTTCCAGAGAGTGGGAAGTTCAGAGGGATTGCCATAATCAGTTTTAAGGTACATTCTTTGACTAGATGGAGCATGCTCCTTATGATTCATGTAATATGATTATGCTATGACTTTTACTAATGAGTAATATGATATCAGCCAATTATATTTGCTTTCATATCATAAGTAGATGAAATATTAATCAGATTCATTATATATATGAGAGTTTGACCAAGTCAAATCACACAATATATGACGTACAATGGCTCTTGAATGTAGGGGAGGACCCTAGATGTAGTATTTAATAGATTCATACTGCAGCTCTCTGCTATATCTGGCTGTGTCAAAGGACTGATCATATAATAGAAGGTTCCCTTGACCTTACTACCTGATTCTAGGCTTTATTCTTTTTCTATCTTAATTTCTACTTGGGCTGGGGAGGGAGAAGATAAAATTTTGGACCGGAGTGTTCTTCAGTTGCTGAAGTTCTTGTACTCTCATTAATTCCCAATTAGACAAAATATAGATTCTGATTTATTAGTTTGATTCACATCCAAATACTTTAGAAATAGATCCATTAGATGTTGATACCTCTTCTATTTTGAGAAAGACCTTTAAAATGTGATGAGGACTTGTTAAGGAGAAAGCAGAAGGGTTCTCCTTTGATTCTAGAAAGGAAAGGGAATTGAAGAAATTGGTTTGTGATGGTAACCGCAAAAAAAATCTCAGGGCTAGGAGTGGGCTAAGGGTTACATTTGAAAGGGTAGGGATAGAGCAGTTAATTATATGTTTCAAGGGAGCTAAACTTAGTGGCTTGGAATGCCAAGGATCTTATTTAAATTGGGGATTGATCCTTTAATTTTTTTTCCTAGGAAATGTAAGTGGAATTTGTGAGAGTGGATATGGCGATCTTCGTGCTGGTTGAAAGGACTTTGAACCTTTAGTTCCTTCCATTGGAGTTGCTTAACATGCACATTGTGTTGCAGCAAACTATTTTCTCATTAAGAGCTTATGAGGGGATGCTTTTCCATCTGTGTGGTTTACCTCTGTATCAATGAGAGCAATTTTGTGAATTTGTCTCCATCCGGAGTTAAAGTTTGCTTGGGTTAATACTAACTACTGGAGAAATCACTTCTATGCCAGCAATTGTCGTTTCTTATTTTCTGCTGAATGGATAGAGATGTTCCTTGATTCTATCCACCGTTGTTTACCTGATTTAGTGTTTGATCGCTTCCCCTTGCTCTCTGATGGTAGTGTTTTGAGGAGAGCTTTTAGACTGGAAAATATGTTCCCCAAACATTAGGGTTTTCTGGAATTAGTTAGAGATTTGTGGTAAAACTACAATTTCAAGGGCTCCACTACTTTAAAATTAACCAGAAATAGCTTTTTATTAAGATTGACTCAGAAGTGGAACAAAGCTGATTATTCTAGGGCAGATCTGTACTTGGAAAGCTTGATGGACGAGTTAAGAAATATTAACTGGGAGGATGAAAGCTGTGGACTTGGTGAGAGATTGAAAGACGGAGAGGAGGAATTAGAAAGAAGAAATTGAAAGATTATCCATGGCAGGAGAGTATGCTAGTAACTTCAATAAAGAATATCTTGGTCAAAAAGTGCCTAAACCAAAATACTAAATTCTTTTGTAAATATGCCCAATTTTTTATAGACTCAGCAACTATGTTGAGAAGCTTATTGTCGACAGGAGGAACTTACTGCAGAAGAAGACATGAGTGCTGCTATCATCCACTATGCTACCCTTTGTGTATTATAAGAGGGAAGAACAGAGATGAAGAGAAAACTGTATATTTTCTTATATATAATTTACAACGCAAGACATCTACTTATAGTACAAGAAAGGGAATAATAAAAAGAAGAAAATAATATCCTACAATCTCTAGAGATTGCAATATTTTATCTTTGGAAAGATGAATCAACTCTAGTAATTCCTAATCTTGGTCCCCAATCATCTCGACATTTCAACACCCTTTCTCAAGTTGGATCGTAAATATTGATCATATCCAACTTGAAGATGAAATCATTGAAGTTTTGTTTAGGTAGTCCTTTGGTGAAGATATGTGCAGCCCGTGCTTATGTGGGAACATAGGTCATACAACTAGTTCCTTAACTTTTTCTTTGATAAAGTGTGTATCTACCTCTGCATGTTTAGTTCTGTCATGCTGAATTGGATTAAAGGAAATATTGATTGCTGCTTTATTATCACAATAGAGTTTGATTGGTAACTTTATTGTGATGTGTAATTCTTCGAGAAGCTTCTTCAACCACAGCCATTCACATATTCCTTGTGCAACTGCTCTTAATTCAGCTTTAGCACTATTTCTGGCAACTACATTCTATTTCTTGCTTCTCCAAATTATCAGATTTTCCTATACGAAGGTACAAAAATCAGTAGTAGACCTCATATCGTCTATTGATCCTGCCTGTTAAGGGATAGAATCTCACATCGAATAAAGATGAAAATATAGACCAATTTATAAGAGTGTGGGCTACTCCTCCTAATAAGGTTGACATTTTAAGATGGAACTTCAAATCTTAACATGGTATCAGACGCCGTTAAGCTCCAACGCGCAATTCGATCCGATTAAGACTAAAAAAATTAATTGAGCACACGGATTTCAAGATTGGTCTGCTCAAACGAGCCGCCATCTTGTTGGGGCATATTAAGGGATAGAATTCCACATCGAATAAAGATGAAAATATAGACTAATTTATTAGAGTTTGAGCTACTCCTCTTAATAAAGTTGACCTTTTAAGATGGAATCCCAAATCTTAACACTGCTCAATTTGCTTCTGTGAAAATTTCAACTTCTTTTTTTTCACCATTTTTGAAGAGTAGTCCCTTTCCCGATGAGCCTTTGAGATATCCGAGTATTTTATGGACAGCTTTTAGGTGACTTTCCTTTGGAGAGTGCATATGTTGACTTACCATACTGGTTGCAAATGTGATGTCAGGTCTAGTATGTGATAGGTAGATCAAATTTTCAACTAGTCTAATATCTATCAGTTTCTACTAGATTTCCTCCATTTTCAGTTTTCTTTCCCACATCAACAGGTGTATCGCCTGGTTTGCATCCTAACATGCCAGTCTCAGTTAGAAGATCAAGGATATATTTTCGTTCTGATACACTGGTATCTCGTCTCGATCTAACAACTTCCATTCCTAGGAAATTTGTCTTAGATCTTTCACTTCAAATTCAGTAGCAAGACTCTTCTTTAGTCTTTCCATCTCTACTATATTGTCTCCAGAATAATATCATTAACACATACGATTAGAATGGTTTTAGTGCCGTCTTCAAATAGTTGAAGAAATATAGTGTGATTTGATTGTCCTTGACATATCTTTAACTTTTCAACACTCATGAATCTATTAAACTATGCTCTCGGTGACTGCTTGAGTCCGTATAGACTTTTTTGCACGCCCTGGTGGTAATGTCATGAATACTTCTTCCAATTCGCCATTTAAGAATGTATTTTTAATGTCTAATTATTGAAGAGACCAATCCAAATTTGCTGCTATTGATAGAAGAACTCGAATTGTATTCAACTTTGCTACTGGCGCAAATGTTTCTGTGTAGTCAATGCCATAGGTTTGTGTGTAACATTTAGCAATCAATCGAGCTTTATATCGTTCTATTGTTTCATCAACTTTGTATTTCAAATTGAAGACCCATTTGCATCCAACGGGTTTCTTTCCTTTTGGTAAGTCCATCACTTCCCATGTTTCATTTTTCCCCGACGCTCGCATTTCTTCCAATACCTCCTCTCCAATTCGGAATCTTCAAGACATCCTGAATAGTTCTTGGGACAACTGTACTGTCAAGGTGAGTTGTAAAGCACGGAAACCTGTAGATAAAGTATTATAGGATATGAATTTCGAAATAGGATGGAGAGTACATAACCGTGTTTGTTATCGAGAACAGTGGGTAAGCCAGTATCGAGTATCTCCATTATTTTATGAAGATCTGGACCCAATATCGGTTCTGACTCTCTTGATGCTTTAGAAGTGAGATTTTCCATGTACTTTGATTTTGACTTTCTTGGGTAAACTAGTATCTCTTTATCATTTTGTTTTTCTACGTCTCTCCCTGGATTCAAATTCCCTTTTTCAATGACATACTCGAATTGGATGGTGAAGTAGGTAGGATAGGTTTTGGAGGGGAGAGACTGAGGTTAAAGAACCGATCATATAAGATCTCTCCTTGAAGAGAGGTGTTTTCAAAGTATGAAGTATTTTTGAAGAAGGCGGAGATCCTTTTCGTAGAAGGGTTATAACATTTGTGGTCTCTTTGTGTAGGAGAATATCCGATCAGAACACATTTAATAACTCGAGGTTCAAGTTTACTTTTGTGATGAGGGTGAATGTGAATGAAGACGGTGCACCCAAACACTCTTTGGGCTAGATTAGAGGTGAGACGAGAAGTTGGGTAATATTTCTAAAATTTTTGGAGAGGTGTTTTGAAATTTAGAGCATGACTAAGCATCCGGTTGATTAGATAGATGGATGTAAGGTTAGCGTCCTCCATAACATTTTGGGCATGTTTGTAGTGAGCATTAAGGCCCAAGCAACCTCTAGGAGATGTCTATTTTTGCGTTTGCCAATCTCATTTTGTTGGGGAGTGTCGACGCTGGAGCTTTGATGAATTATCCCAAGTGTTTGGAGAATGTCTCCCAGGATGTGATTGAAATATTCAATACCAATATGTGTGGAAAATTTGTATCTGTGTTTGGAATTGCGATTGAATCACAGAATGGAAGTTGATAAACACGGTGCGAATATCGGATTTATCTTTTAGTAAATAGACCTAACGGATTCGAGTGTGATCATCAATAAATGTATTAAACCACTTTGTGTTGGTACGATTTGGGACTCGTGATGTGAATCATGGCGAATGACTTTGATGGTTTGCATATATATTTTTGGAAATATGTTCGCTGATGTTTTGCAATCTCACAAATTTCACATTAAAAATTAATTGACTTTTCATTCAAGAAATAGAAGGGAGTACACGTTTCATGTATTGAAAGTTAGGTATACCATTCTAAAACGCCATAACATAATTCCACTATCTCTAAGGACAGACGCAGAATCACAAATTTTAATTTGACACTATTTACTTACATCAACATTTTCAAAGTAGTAGTCCTTCACTTTCCTTAGCACTGCCAATCGTCTTCCCCGATGATAGATCCTGAAATATACAATGAGATGGAAAAAATTTAGCAAAGCAATTTGAAGTTTAACTAGCTTATAAATAGTAAATTGCACGACAAATTTGAGACATGAAGGATTCCATTTTCCCGCAACATTCGCTATGGAACCATCCACAATTTTGACTTTGAGATTACCAGTACATGTGGAACATGAAGAAAATAGATGGTAGGAGTCCGTCATGTGATCAAAAGCTCTAGAGTCAATGATCCATGGTGTACTAGATTGTTTGGTTGATTTTAAAGCTCTAAAAAAATGACCTCTGTGAGCCATTGAACTCAACGTATTATTTGTGGAGGTTTGGCTTGGAGGTTGAAAACTGGAGAACAATTTGTAGAGTTGTTCCATCTGCTCGGAATTAAAAGCACCACTGGACTCCTTTGATATTCCCGTTTGATAGTTAACAAACACTTGGTACCCACAACTTTTGTTGTTTTGTCTTGGTTTTCAATTTACTGGTCTTCTGTGCAAATCCCAACGCGCCTTCTTTATGTCCTGGCTTACGACAATATTTACACCAGGGTCGTCCTTTTTCTTGTCTTGGGTCCGGCCCATAATTTTAGGCCCAACACTAGAATTTTTAAATAATTCATTAGAGTTTTGAGGCCCACCCTTTTTAGACCCAGACCCATTACTTACTGGCCCATGACTTGAAGACCCAAACCATTTGGATGATAAGGTTGAACTCTCTGTCCTGATTCTAGGCAATTCCGAAGCAATACCGATAGCCTCCAACACTATTTTCCATCGGTTTTCTTCGCGCTGTACCTCTGCAAATACCTCTCTTGTCGACGGTAAGGGTGTCCGACCAAGAATCTTTTTCCTAACGTCATCAAGATCTCGATGTAGCCCCGCCAAGAACTCAAATACCCTCTCGTTTTCCAATTTTTTCTTGAACTAAGCGCTATCTCCTGAGCATTCCCACCCTTCCTCAGAGCTCAAGTCGAATTCTTGCCACAAAGCCATTATCTCCATGTAGTATTCAGTTAGTTCTCGTTTCCCTTGTCTAGTTTGTTAGATTTTGGTCTCGATTTCAAAAATTTGGGACAAATTTTCAAAATCTAAATACGTTTCCTTCACAGCATCCTGATAGGATCCCCTGCTGCTGATCTGATTAATCGAGTGGAATGGCTGCTGAAAATGAAGAACTGATGCTACAATTGGATCTGATGAATGTCAACAGAGGTGGAATTAGCACTAGAACAATAGGAAAATTACAGTATTCAGCTATGTATCAGTGATCGTTTGTAAAATAGAAGAATGTAAACTCAAAGGTGTATTTTGTATTGGATTGAAACTGGAAATAGAAATGAACAGAACAATTCCCAAGGCATTNAAGAATGTAAACTCAAAGGTGTATTTTGTATTGGATTGAAATTGGAAATAGAAATGAACAGAACAATTCCCAAGGCATTTGAGAGGCCTGGTTCTCTCCTACTTGGCTATGCCAATTACAAAATATTTTTCATGTCTATTTGCTCCTTTCCCTATTACATTTATACTACTATTTTCCCCTTTATTCCCCAAACTACCCCTAACACCTAACTAACTATGGAACACTCTAAAATAGTTGATGACTTGGCTGCAATGTAATTGGATATCTATCACATCCCATACGTCCTTCGCCGTTTGTAGGAAAAAAGTTAGTCTTTCCAATGGATGGTTTCGTGAGTTTACAAGCCAAGTAGTCACCTAAGAAGGGCATCATTGGTTGAGGCCGACTTTGTTGTTTCTCCCGTGAGGTAACCTAATTTCCCTTTTCCATCAATTATTAATTTGATCGATAGAGCCCATTCACGAAAATTCTTTCCATTCAATTTTTCAACTTTTAGTTGGAAAGATGAATTTTCTCGAGAACCTATGGCGGAAGCAGTTTTAGACTCGTCATTGAGAGAGTAAGAGGTTGTAGATCCTTTGCCGTTGGCGGTGACTTCTAACATGATTTTGCTAGGTTTGGAAATATTCCACGACTCTGATACAATGAAGAGAAAACTGTATATTTTCTTATATATAATTTACAACACAAGACATCTACTTATAGTACAAGAAATGAAATAATAAAAGGAAGAAAATAATTTCCTATAATCTCTAGAGATTACAATATTTTATCTATGGAAAGATGAATCAACTCCAATAATTCCTAATCTTGGTCCCAATCATCTCGAGATTTCAACAAGAGGCCTGGTGTTTGGCCTGGAAGGATTGAGAAATATTGAGGGAAGGTGGGAAAGGGTGTGACACATATTCTGTATTCCTTTTATAAAATTGAATCTTTCCAGAAGAGCTTTTATGACAACTTTGTGGCCTTTATTTCTACCATGGATAGTTCCTTTGATGTCACAAATTCTAGGTCCATGCTGTAGTTGAGGTTCTTTCTTTAAATAATGGGATGGATGTATAAAATCCTCTGACCTCTCTAAGATCCTTCTTTTGAGACAAAGGGTACTGGCAGGTTTAATCGTTTTCTTGCAGCATACTTTTCTTGAGTGAGGTAAAATTCTGAACGCCGTTGTGAGGGCATTTGAGCTTATTGATTCTTGGATGTAGAGGAAGTAGTGTGATATGTGATGAAAGAAGATTTGGAGAAGACTTGTGACGATGTTGATTGGAAGTTCCTCCTGTGAACTGTGGAGAAGATTAGTATTGGGGAGGAAAAGGAGACAGGATTTTCTTTTGCACTCCATTATTAAATTTTCTATTCTGGTATATGCAGAACATTCTGGTTTATTTGGAGTACTAATGAATCAGACAAGGAAGGGTATCCTATGCCCACCTTGCCTTTTATCCTGGCTATTGAGGTGTTGAGCGGTTTTATGGAAAGGTTATTTGGAGTTGGCTTCATTGAAGGATACTTAGTGAGTCTTGAGTGGCTTGACACTGTTTGCTGATTACAACTTGGCATTATCTAGTCCTGAAGGTAACCAATACGAGTTCCTTAAAGGGGTGTCAGTTTGCGAAAGTAAGAATCATATAACATTTCTTTTCTGTGTGCAGAGAGTTTCTTTGGAAGTTCTTTCAATCACTGACTATTTGGGGAGAAGGATAATTCTGACTTCTGAGCTTTATCATTTTGTTTTACGTCAAAGATCTGATGAAGATGTCAATCACGCGCTCTTTCACTGTGATATTGTTAGGGGATTATCGAGTCTGTTTTATTCTGTTTGATGTATATGGGTGATGGGAAAAACTGTTTTGGCTATGGCCTTGAGCTTAGATAGTTGGAGTTGAATCTCAAGTTTAAAGCCTGAAGCTTGCACCAACATGGCTTTTATGTATGATAGAGCAAGAGAACATTTAATGCATTGAAATCCTCTTTGAAAGAGCAAGATTTTTCTCCAATTTTCCTTTGCTTCTGGAGAAGGGTCCATCCCACTTCGTGTAAATTCTTGGAAATTGTAGACTTGTATATAGATATTGATTTGGTTTTATTTATTTCTTTCCATGTATGCTTTTTATTATAAAGAGTTTTTTAATTAATGAAATTTTTCTGGTCGGAGAAAAATGTCTTGGTGAAGCTGTTGGAATAAGGGCACACACTATGGCAAGTTGTAGGGTTTGGTTAACTGTACATGTTATGTTGAAGTAGACATGTTGTAACATAGCATACATATCTAATTGTCTATTACTTTTAAAGCCTATACGATTAAGGTTATTGTTTCATGTCTAAGAACGTTTGGAAACTAGATTTTTTCCCATCCAGCAACCAAGGGCGAACATAGTTGCCTTGTTCGTGTAGATCTAAGGTTTGCTTGTTGTAATTAGCTGTTGCTGGACTAATGTTGCCATTATTCTTTTGCAGACAGAAGGAGCAGCTAAAAGAGCCTTGGCATTTGATGGATCTGACATGTAAGTCACTGATTCGCTGCATATTGTTTTCCCGATCTCCTTTTGTCATGGTTATGAAATTTTCTACCTTCTTCCAGGGGTGGACTATATCTGAAAATCCAGCCTTACAAGTCAACTAGAGTTAGCGTAGTATCCAACTTTTCTCCATCGGTGGTGGAGGGTTACAATAGGATCTATGTTGGGAATTTATCGTGGGATATAACCGAGGACGATTTGAGGAAACTTTTCTCAGATTGCGCTGTTACCTCTATCCGATTTGGTGAAGATAAGGAGACTGGTGAATTCAAAGGATATGCTCATGTCGATTTTGCTGATAGTCTCTCTCTCAATATGGCATTGAAAATGGATCAAAAGATTGTTTGTGAGAGACCTGTTAGAATAAGCTGCGCTGTTCCGAAGAAGGGAGATGCCACAAAGTCGAAATTCATACCAAGAAATAATCAGGTCGACACCAGTGAGGTGACTGAAGTTGGTGCAAATCACGTTAATAGCAGTGGGGTAAGTGCCGTGGACCCCATGCTCAGTTCAAAGATAAGGAGGCGAACATGTTATGAGTGTGGAGAACGTGGCCACCTTTCATCATCTTGCCCGAAAAGCCAAGCTGAATCTACAAGTCCTGCGGCAAGTTAATATTCTTGTAGGATGTTTTATGATTGTTATATGGTGTTCTCAAAATTTTTGATTTGCTCTTTTACAGCAGATTTTCTATCTTCCAGTTGAATTGAAGCCTGGCCCGGCCAAATGTTGTACCTTATATCATCTGGAAAATCTGGAAAGAGCACAAGATGATCACAATTTGTTTTTTCATCCATTTATTCTTCTTTTACTTGGGGATTTAGTTCATGGTTTTCTTGCTATTATAGTAGAATTTCCATGGTGAATGCTAGCTTTAGTTGAGGGGTTTCATCTTTTGACTCTCCAATAGGTAGCAGTATGGTTTTGGATCCCTAACTTGAAGTTCCGCAACATATTCCCCAGGATGGCATGGGCCCCGGCCATTTATCTTTATCCATTTGGAGCGATGCTACATGGCCAGGGCCATCCAGGGAGGCCATGTGTCAGCCCCCTATTGGCTGGGGGTCTGTGGGGACACCCCCTATTCAAAATACATGAATCTAGATTCGTGCGAAACTGAAACTGTCACTGCAGTCATTCAAATTGTACGAAACTTTCATGTGACTTAAAGCTGAACTTTTAGTGGTTCGATGATTTTGCTCTCTATCTTTAAATTACGTAAAAGTCAGTCATAATTGATAATTTCTACCACATGGGAGATTCAAATTTATACCGGTCGGACTCAAATGTTAAGAATTCAAAAACCACTCACTGAAAAGTGCATAAAGTGCGGTGTCAACTCTAGACTAGACTTGTGAAAACATAGGCTATGCAGCTACTAGATTATTTTAATACGAAAAATGTATTACGTCAACAAATAGGTATATTGATAAGTGTATTCTACACATTTATTTAGCCATTAAATTAGAGTGTTTGTTAGTGATTTGGATGAGTTATAACTTAATTTTTGTGTTAATTATGTTTGTTAGGTTGAATTCAATGCAAA